>BPLS01011921.1:0-11544 GCA_019656275.1 Rhododendron kiyosumense | reverse complement strand
ACTTTCTATACGCAGCAGCTGATGTATCTAGTACTCTCTTCATTCGAATTACCTGGTAAATTGACGTGAGCCGTGTGGATGTACTCAACTACACAATTGAGAAGCCGCGTAAAAAACCTACCAATCGTTGTAGTTTTCTATTCTTGATTAATCTTTGCGCATTGTGTATTTGTTGGTTTGTCCGATTGCTCAACAAATTATACATAAGCTATACGTTTCAATTGACAGACGGAAATATGCACCAAAATAAAAAAAATAGATCCATGAATACACATGAGAATTCAAACCAGCAGTCTAGTTAGTTTACATGCATTAACGTACCGATTTCAAGCTGGAGAGAGAGAGTGTGTCTGTGAGGCGACGGTGGTAAGATATCGCTTCCCGCCACTTCAACGATGGTAGAGAGGGTTTTCGGCGCAATTTTTCCATCGATTTTTTCGACTTTAATCCCTTTATTCTTGGTAAATCACGTTAACATCCCCTGAAGTTTGTATCTATCTCGCTTGTGGTTCTTAAAAAGTGGGGGATGCTTCACTAGGCCCCGTTTAGTTGCACCGAAAAAGATGGAAGAATTAAATTTTCTATAACTTTATGTTATCTTTTTTTTACGGAGAAACATTTTTCTATAAAATGGATCTTGTTAAAAAGAAAGAATTTTAGTTTTCCTACCAGATTTCTTATCAAGATAACATACACAGGAAAGTAAATTTTACTTTTCTTTATTTCACCCCACTTCACCTTGGGAATTCATTTCCCACACAATAATTCTAACAACTAAAATTGAGGTATTTGTAATTTCTCTTTAACAAAATTTTGTCATTTACCTCTACTTTTTAGTATTAGATTTTGTACAGTTTTTGCTTTCAATGTCAGCAAAAGAAAAGAAGATAGTACCAAAGTTGATCAAGAGCACCAATGAAGGATTTGAAATTAGCGGAGTAGTGCTCTCAAATTTTACTAGCCTAAAATTAAATATCAAGTTTGTTTTATTTAATAGATCGGACAAGCTCTCATCGATTCAAGTCTTAAATAGTTTAGTGCAGTTACAACCCTAATATTACACCAATAGAAAAGTTAGTACTCTAGCTAGTACAATATTCAAAATCTTTGCTCAAATGCATAAAAAGAACCCAACCCATTTTAGAAACTTTATGTCCAACCTAAAAACTTAAGCGACTAGGTAAAGAAAATTTGATACTATATTAAATGATTACTCATTTCATTTCTCAAGCAATGTGAAATTTTATCCTTTACATTGTCATATTAAGTAATTATCAATTCTATTCACAAGTAATATGGAATTGTCATCGTGAAGTGTGTGCATTATCAACTTTTTAAAACGTGAAGTTGAATGAGCCCTACTATAATACTCCAACATAATGTGTGCTCATTCCATTTCCAACATAGAATTGTACTCTTTAACAACCACGTGTACGGCCAACAATTACAAATTGATTGACATGCGCTTAGAGGATAAATAATACAGTTGTTCTCACACAATATTCAATAGAATAATGTTCAAATTACATTATTTGGGCTTCTCAATTCTCAAAATTACAGACCAATTCAGCCTCACATTATCAGGATACTCTTCATATAGGATCTTGGGCAGCTTCTGTGAAAATCTGCTATAGAGATTCTACGGTTGTTACAATAAACACATTCATCTTCATCACAAACAGCCTGCATCTGCTGTGATGAAGATGAACGTATTTATTGCAACAACTGTAGAACCTCTATAGCAGATTTTCACAGAAGCTGCCCAAGATACAAAAGACTGTGATGAAGATGAACGTGTTTATTGCAATAACAGTAGAACAAGAAGAATGATAGTAACAAAAAAGAAATACAAGCGAACCAATGTAAGTGCATAGGAGAATGATCATAACAAAACCCTAATTAGTTGCAGATAGCCTTGCAAACGGCTTTGTGGTTGCATTGAGGACTTCAAAACCATGAACCTGGCTATTCGGCTGCCTTGGAGGCCTTGTGATTGTTCACAAGTTGCATCTGTACATCTTGAGAAACTGGTAAATGTTCTTTGTATTCCATTGTGAACTCACCCTTACCCTGCAGAATTTAACAAGATACATCTATCACATCTTGATTGCAGGTTAAGCAATACATGTAGAATTTTGCATTTGTATATTGATCTGCTTCACCTGTGTCATTGAACGAAGACATGTCGAGTGCCCAAACATATTATTGAGAGGCACCTGAAAATTCAAGAAATGATTCTTCATAAAACTACATGCGATGTAGAAAGACATTCACTATCATCATCAATGATGATATCTACCTTGCCAAGCTAATCCGATACAACTTTGTTTGGTTGCAATTTCTATTGAAAATAACAGAACAATTCTCCAAAACTAGCTTTCTCGCAAGTTTTTGGAAAAGAACCGATTTTTAGAAACACTAGATGTTTTGGATTTCTCTCCCACAGTTTCATACCAAAAAGGAACAAGATATAAAAACAATTTTTTTTTTTTGAACGGCACAAGATATAAAAACATAACTTTCCGTCGGTGCTAAAGCAGAAAATTATGCTAGGAAGCACTATAAATTTTTGTGATAACTAAAGGATGAGCAAAATTATGCATACATGGGCAGTGATTACTGAGTAATCTCCATCCTGGTCATTCCCAACAATCACACCTTTTCTCCTGTTATATAACAAATGGAAGTTGTAGTTCAGAAAGTAGAGGAATAGATTGAACTAACAAGCTGTTATGACAAATAAACAAATAGACCCACTTGTTAATATCACCAGTCACAGTGCCCTGAAACTCTGTTGGTGCTTTCAGTTCCACTAGCATTATAGGTTCCAAAATAACGGTCTGGCTTCTGGGTAGCACTGTTTCATAAGGTGGCAGTATTAAAAACCTTGTAAAAGAGGTTAATCACAATGACGAAATAAATATACAACCAACCCCCGACCCAAACATACAGGAAAGAAAAATCTCCACAGCCAAAATGGAACCCATTCCCATAACAAAAAAAGAAAGGAGAGAGAGTAGCTCAAACTGCAAATTCATCAAATATGAGATTCCACTTTTGATTTGGGATGTAAGAAGTACCTTTCTAAATGCATAAATGGCAGCTAACTTGAATGCAAGATCACTAGAATCCACAGCATGAGATGCACCATCTGTCAAAGCGACACGGATATTTTCTACTAGATGACCTATTAACAAACCCCTATACGCACAACAGGATTCATATTATGAACAACAAATAGCCAAACCAACGTAGTATAAGTTCACATTCATTTTATAATAGAGGAGTACTAACGATTGATAAAAGAGATAGAAGTAGGGGGTGATGATAGCGGTAGTTGATAAGACAACAACTACCAATAAGAACCACCCCCATTACCATCATAAAAAATGAAAATGTACAATAACGAGAGTGCGAGTGAGAAGAAAAATAAACAAGGAAATACACAACATATGATACTGTAGTTTCCTTGCAGAAAAGTAAAATAGTTCATAGTACATACGAATTGGCAGCTTCTTTAAATCCCTTCTCAATCGCTGGAATAAAATTAGACGGTATTGCTTGACCTACAATCATGTTTTCAAATTCAAACTTTGTTGATGACCCATGCGGAAGTGGTTCAATATACCTGTAATAAAAAATTCAAATCATAATCCAAGCAACTACTATAATTCAAAGAAACTAAACATGAGATGCAAAGGCTGATAAAACTCCAGCTATGTAACCATATTACACACTTCGGAATAAAAATTAAAACAATGGCGTAGGGACTGCACAATGTAATTTGTGAGCCCTTGATGAGACTCAATTTGCCACCTCCAGTTCATAAAAATTGAGGGACTCCCTGAATTTCCAAGTATGGAAACAGTAATGACCAATTTCTGGTTCTGAATCTGTAATATTATTGGATTGACATAATGAAAAGCACCATATACATGAGACATTACGGGTGTTTTATGGGCGACAAAATTATAAGGACATGATAAAAAAATACTTGCCACTTAAGGAAGTATGCTCAGAACTTACCCAGTAACCCTTCCATATTGACGTTGTCCTCCAGTTTGCTTTTTGTGTAAATAATCAAATTCAGCACGTTGAGTTACAGTCTCTCTGAAGTTAACACGAGGTTTTCCAACAGTTGCATCAACCTGCTCAAGGGCAAATCAAGAAAGAAATTTGGGGGAAATAGAATGATAAATAACCTGCATTGACATTTTCTTGGGGGAATTAACAGATGACATTTCAGTTTTTAGTCATTAGAGATGTCCAAATGGTATTAACTAATGTAGGACTTGGCACCTTATATTCCCTTCGAATGCGTTCAACATATATGTCCAAATGCAGCTCTCCCATACCAGAAATAATCGTCTGCCCATGAAAACATTAAGGAGTGAATGGAAAACATGATAGAGTTCTTCAATAGGCAAATGCACACCCACCTCCTAAAAAAGACAGAAGTACAAGGAGGAAAAAATGACAAAGCAAGAAGTCACACCTGGCCACTCTCCGCATCCAAACCAACCCAAAAAGTAGGATCCTCTCTCTGAAAGCGATTCAAAGCTTTCGAGAACTGCAAAAAAGAGGGTAAGAGAAGGTTATCCTTTAATTTATGCCTACACAACCATCAAAAACACATTCAAGTTAAATTACACACTTGTCCTCCAGAATCTTTAGAAACTGGTGAAACAGCCAAGGACATCACTAGCTCAGGGACGTTCATAGACGTCATGGTATATCTAACTGATCCATTGGTGAAAGTATCTCCTGGTGACACAAAATAATAATCCAGGTTGATTACAAAATGAAGTCTGAAAATCAACAAAGACCAAGATAAGCAGTCTATGAAGGAATATAGTCTCCAGCTCCCACTATTGCAAGAAAATGCCTGGTAGTTGAAAAAAGGGAAAGTAATTAACAGAGCATATCAATATCCATTTTGGCCTTGCTTGTCAAACGTCCAAAAAAAAAAAAAACAGTTTCACAAGATCTATTGTCTGTTTGCATCGTGATAGTAAAAAATAACACAAGGGAAAAAAAACAAAGACCAACATGAGGAGCATAGGAAAAAATTGAAAATCTTCAAGATCCAAATATTGCAAAAAAACAGACTGACATTTGAAATGACAAAGTCCAAATATGAATTGAAGACTATTTGAAATGTCTATTTGGCCATGCTTGTCTAAGGCCCAAGCAAAAAGAACTTCAAAAAAGATACGACTATAAGTTTGCGTATATGGAGCTAGGAAATGGATACCTAAGCACAATCTACACCAAATACAGCAACTATTTGCCCGGCATGTGCCTCTTGAATTTCCTATAGGATAAAAGGCACCAAGAAAAAGGAAATAACATTAACCAAATCAAGGGTAAGACTAAAAAAAGACTTGAGAGAATGCTGCTTGACTCTCATGGATTCACTCAATTTACCCAAGCACCCGGAGAGATTCCACAGTTGCATTACCTGACAAATTGAATAGAAGCATTGAAAAAAGTACAAAAGAACCTACCTCCATCTCATTTGAATGCATTCGACCTAAGCGAGGTACCTGTAGCAAAATTACTTTTGGAATTCAGAAAGTGAATTGAAAGCAGAAAATCAGGTCATGTCTACAGAAAAAGTGAGCTAAATACTAGTATATCTCTGTCATAACAAGAACAACCATTTTTGCAATCGTATTGGTCGTCTTCATGCTGATGAAAACTCTATACCAAATTAAAGTATCACTTCTAGAGCCAATTTTAACCAATTGAACACACAATCCAATCTATCTGGGATTCTGGTTGCTATTTGTTTTCCCTTGTCAAACATGACTTGGTGGAGCTAAGAAAAGGTTTTAAAAAGTTAATTCCTGCAGTATAATAGAATACATGAATAAACTAAGCATACACCAGCCTAAACCACAGACCCAATTTGGCGACGACCTGTTTCTCCAAGTTCCTCCAAGAATGTATAGAGAAACACATCACAATTTCCCAGAAAAGAAAAGATCTTTAGCGATAAAAAGAAAAAAACAAACTAGACTACAGCAGCAAAACAGAGCCCAAGCTTGGAAATTAGATTACATGTTCTAATCGAAGCTCACCTTAACCTTCTTGCCTGTGTTTACGTTGATTATGGAATCACCCCTCCTAATGACACCTTCACATATTCTTCAATTAACAAAATCGCAGTTAGCATAAATTACTCAACCATAAACGTTGTACTTTAACTAATGCATATTACACTAATAAGGAGCACAAACTATTAACCTACAAAAGATGTGAATCCTGGCATACCTTAAATATGTTAACTGACCAAAACGCCCTTCTTCCAATTTAAATGCCAAAGCTACAAGAGGTCCAGCTGGAGTTCCAGACAACATAACCTAATAGCAGTTAACTCAGAGGGATAAATCGTATTCTTGGATCAGAATCAGAAAAAGTGTAAAACACATTTGTTCAGGAAAATAGCAATTCATACCTTCTCTTCATTGTTATTTTGGTCAAGAGCATAGTTACTAACTTCTGTGGGGTAAGGCAAATAACTAAGGACACCATCAAGAAGTGGTTGCACTCCCTGTAGTTCATAAATGGCACAAGGGAAAAACAAATCATAGTTGTACAAGGAGGTAGATTATGCTCCATATTATAGTACTACCATCAACTGAAAAAGGAGTATGGAAAAAGAAACAGAATAAAGGAAAAGAACCTAGAGAGAGATGTAGCAAAAATACCTTATTTTTAAATGCACTGCCCATGAATACTGGTATGAACATTCGAGCTATAGTAGCTCTGCGAATTGCCCCCTACTCGAAGAACAAAAATCACCGATGTAAGGCTAATAATAATAATTAATATCAAAATTCCAGCACAAATGTTACACCACAATTCAAACAAAAAAGGGGTAATAGAAAACCTTCACTAGGTGGGATCCACTTCAAAGACTGCACCCATTAGTTTAAAAATCTTTTGTCAATTAAGATACATTCCAAAAACTATTGGTAAATGGATTTCAAAACGAGAGAAAATCAAAGGACGAAACAATACCGTCCCACTCGCGTAAAATTAGTGTTTTAGCAAATCACCAATAACACACAGTCAATATGTAAGATGAGAAAAAGATATCCAGGTCAGTGGATGACCATTGTTGATTCTGTACTTTTAAACAAACAAAAAAGAGAGAGCATGGTATCGTTACATTAAACCAACTTCAGATGCTCCTCCCAAAATAGACTTAGACACTGTTAGACAATCAAAAATAACGGAGTCAACGATGTGTAAAACAAAAGTGCCATTAGTTATCATGGGAAATCACCATGACCATTAAACTTGACACAATCGAATGATTCAAACCATAGAGAGAAACCAGTCCCTTCTGCCAAAATAAGGCCAAAGACATACACAACAAGTCCTGAGCTGGGAGTGCATTTCATGTGAAATATGGGACACAAAATAATCCAAGGAAAGGTCATAGCTATTTTATTGTCCAACATACCTCAAGTTCTGCCGATGTTATAGGCTCGTCGGCCAAAAACAACTCAGCAAATCTATCATCAACTTCAGAAACCACTTCAATTAGTTCACACCGCTTCTCGGCGACTAACGCCTCCATATTTGGAGATACTTTTTTGGTGAATATTTTTTCACTGCAAAGGTAACAAGATACTAAAAACAAGATAGATAGACCATTGCAAGAAATAACCAGATTCAGAGATCATGAAACAAACCCACTGGAACCATGAAAATAATAAAATTTTGACTGCACAATGTCAATGAGACCTTGAAAGTCATCTTCCATCCCAACAGGAACTTGCACTGCAGCAGCGTTATGTCGAAGCTTAGATCTTGCCTACAAAAGAAGAAACTTAATCCCTACTTCAAAAGTACCAAATATAAACTAAGTTTTACATTTGGACCACCACGCACCACCCCAAACTCCATATCTTTGGATGACATAATGTGGGTTCATCTTGTAATTTTAAATAACCAAAAGTAAGAAAAACTTTTGCAGAAGTAATGAACAACGATAAACATGAAATGCAATACCAAAGCTCCAGCTCACATTGCAATAATGTCATTTGAATCGTTAAACATATGATTGGCTTTGCGTTGATCAGAGCAATCAATGTTAACGTCTAGTAAACAGTTGCACAGGGCTAAACGTAACATGTTGAGTGCAGTACAAGGAAACAGCAAACTGGATAGGCTACTTAAACTTAAAATGAACTGATATTTCGAAGGGAAAAAAATTTACTGGTAGAGAAACTAATAACCTGGTTAAGAACTTTCCACGGATCTGCTCCCATTCGATCAAGTTTATTGATAAAAGCAAGTCTTGGAACCTCAAATCTTCTCATTTGCCTATCAATAGTAATTGACTGACTTTGCACACAGCCAACACTGCAAAGGACAAGGATGGCACCATCAAGAACACGCAAAGCCCTTTCTACTTCAATGGTAAAATCAACATGGCCTGGTGTGTCTATTATGTTCACCTGCACCAACAATTCAATATATTAGTAGTTCAAGAAGAATTACCTAAACCTATGTTGAATAGTTAATGGTTGTTCATGAGCCAAATTAAAACTACCTTGAGAACAAAAACAACAGTTCAAAACATCTGCTGAACTGAAACAAGTAATGGACGGAAGACAAACTTGACCACCAAAGAGCTTAATCGCCCAAAACTCATCATTTATTCAACATTGTGTCGCCTGAAAACAAAAGGAAAAAACCATAGAACGAACCCATATTCCCATCCTAACAAATTGCAGCCCAAACTAAGAAATGTTAATTGTCCATGTTTTCCTTGATTATCCCACCAATCAAACATGGCCACAATGAAAGTATCCTTTCCCTAAAAAAAATTAACAGACTCATTTTGCGCTCTTGCTTTCATTTCCAAAAACCCAAAATAAAAACACAATCAGCAACAAAAGCCAATTAAATTTCTTGAGACAAATTCAACATTCTCATTTCCACGCTCTCTTCTTTTACTAAACTTCTCTCACTAACCAGAGATTTTCAATGACTCAAACCTGTACAAGGATGGATGGAGGATTTTAACTTTGGTGGGCGAGCATTAGATATTTTGGCCACTTACGAAAGCTAATATCAATTCCTGCCAACACGTATTACCATAGCGATCAACCCAGACAATATAGTGTCATACAAATAACAGATTCATACATTATAGTGCATTCTTATGCATTCCAAGAGATAAAATATCAAATCTAGTCTTAGAATTTTTGTAAACGCATACAATCTTAGGAGGAGATTTTTTGAATTTTTCAAGAAAACTTAGATGGGCGGGTGTTAGACATCTCTAAGAAGCGCTGGGCAGGCACCCTATTTAATTTTTGAATTTTTTTTGAAAAGACTGTGATTCAAAATAAATTTTGGAACTATTGAAACTTTGTTTGTGACAGGCACGAAGCAGAGAATAAAGAGGATTCACTGTGAAATGAGAGAATACAAAGAGCCCGCTAGCTCCGTAATTCATAGTGAATCCTCTCTGCTCTTGGCCCAGGGAGTACGTTCTAGCTTTTTGCTTGGGCAAACAACGTAAATCGTCATGTCCTTTGTTGGTTTGTTCATTCTCTACTTCGTGGTAGTCACAACAAGCTTGTCTCGCCCGAGCTGGATCCGTCTTTGAACCCGTACCTGATAGTCTTTCCAAGTACATTATGTAGCAGCAGACTGTATCGTAATCCCCTTCTCTCTCTCCAAATCCATAGAATCCATCTTCGCTCCGACCCCGTCCTTCCCTCTAACCTCGTGGATCTCATGAATCCTCCCCGTGTAAAACAACACCCGCTCCGTAAGCGTCGTCTTGCCCGAATCGATGTGCGCCAATATCCCGATGTTTCGGAGCCTCTCCATCGACTCCTTCCACCCCGGCGCCGCATCCTTCTCGTCCCTCGCTCGCGCCGCACTGCTGCCGCCGGCGGAGAAGCGCGGTGGTGGGAGACGAGCGCGGCGGCGGGGATGGAGACGGTGCCGTCTTCGTGGAGGAACAGAGGGTGTAGAGCAGGCGCGTCTTAGAGGATCGAGCCATCGTTTTCTTCTGATTGCTCACAAAACCCTAGTTAGGAGGTCGATAAACCCTAGTCTGGAGATGGATAAACCCTAGTTCGGGTATTGTGGCAATGTGGTCGGCTCTGTTGAAGGAGGAGGAGCGTTCCACCGGGGGAATTTTGTGCCTTTTTTTCCCCAAAAAATTCCAAGGCGATATGAGCTTCTATCTCATGTTTGTTGCAGCTCGTTTACACTGACAAAAAATACACTAGTATTTTATCATCTCATTATTATTAATAAAAATAATTTTGTATTTTACCTTCTCATTTTTACTAAAAAAATAATTGTTTACAGTAACTCTATTTACAAACTTATCAATAACTTATTCATGAAATAATTTGATATTTCTTAACAACTTATTCACTTTCAAAAACACTTAGGCCCCGTTTGATAACGGATTTGGAAGTTGGGATTGGAGTAATAATTCCATGGGATTATTAATACTTTGTTTGGTAAAAAAAAAAGGTTCGGACTATTAGTCCGTTGGGATGCCGAATCCAGAGATTAGGGGGTATTAGCAATACCCCGTGGGACTTGGTATTCGTAGTCCAATCCCAACCCATTCTCATTATTAATCCCTTTTCATTACCAATTTCTTCTATCAATCCAATCTCATTATCTAATCCCATCTCAAACAAACATGATATTAATAATCTCATCATCTAATCTCATCCCAAACAAACATACTCATTATCAATCCCTTCTCATTAATAATCCCATCTCATTTCCAATCCCAATCCTAATCCCATCTCCTTAAGAATCCCATCTATTTATCCCCGTTATCAAACGGGGTCTTAACAACTTCTCAATTACAAATAAAAATCTACAAATTAGAAGCTCAAAAATTGATATTTTTTTTTTATTTAGAATCTAGGCTTTTCATGCTTTTACCAATTTTAAGAAGTTGTGACTAGTGGAAAAGAAAAAATATTCCTTGCTATTCTGATAGTTACCTTTAAAACAAATAGATTAATTAAAAATATATATATTCAGCAGCTTTGACCGCAAACAATACTCTCTTGAGCTTCTGTAGCATTAAAATCTGTAATCAAGTTTGGTTTTATAAAACGAGCTCATATGACTAATTTGTTTGTGAGGCGAGACATTCTCAAATAAGTTTTAATCAAATCGAATACGAGGCGATCTTGAGCAAATAAGTTTTAATTAAATCGTATCAAATAAGTTTTAATCAAATCGAATATGAGGCGATCTTGAGTATATTGGACTTTTTATATGTGAGATACTCTAAAATGAATAGACCAAGTAATGACTTGTTTAGAGTTTGGTTTGAAATTTAAATGAGTTTTAAAAGATAATATAACAACCCGTCCTGAAATGAGCTTTTTACGGCCCTTTTGAATGAGTGCTTTAATGATAAAGGAATAGAATAGAAAGGGTTGTGATTTCTAATCAGACCAATCATTTAATATCGAGTATTTTGGTGGAGAAATTAAATAGACATCCTATCTACTAGACTTATTTAGGTGT
>BPLS01011920.1:0-12701 GCA_019656275.1 Rhododendron kiyosumense | reverse complement strand
TCCTTTCCTAAAGGGTGCGTAGTGGCCTATAAATAGACCACTACTTGTCAGAATCCAGAGACACAAATAATCCGAATTTCTCCCACATCTCTCTATATTTTCTAGCATTCATTCTGCGTTCTATTTTGCTGCAGAAAATAGAATACAGTGATTCTCGGTTCTTATATCCGTTCAAGCAGGTATTCTGTCCGTTTCGTTAGTGCAAACGAAAACGGAAAGAATTTCGAGTTCGAGCTTCGATTTATCTTGAAGGCAGATTTGCTATAACCCATTGCATACCAACTGGTGGGGGCAAATAATGTCTTTAGGAAAGCGACATAGTCGTGACTCGAAGCATATTACAGGTTTGGAGGAGATTTCGTCAACAGTACAAATTGCAGCGGTTAATTTTTCCAACATCTCTCTCTCTCGGAGTGAATTTTGTTCCTTAATGGTATATTGGGTTTGATCCCGTGAAGCCAAATCTGTTTTCATTAAAATAAAAATAAATTCAACTTGATCATCTCTGATTACATATTAATCAGCAATTGATTACTCTGGTCTTCTACATGGATTATCGACTTGACAAGCTCTACCACTTGAACAATTCCGATCAAGAAAAAAAAACGGGGAATGAGTTCGCAATTGACCGATCACGCAACTCAAGTCGGAGCTTCAGTAGTTGCGACGTCGTTCATTAAACTTCGCGTGTTCAAGATGCGATATCCCAATCAAACCAGGCGGACGTCGTCTTGACTAACCTCCAGTTCTCAAAATGCGAGGTGGCTTCAGACCGAACTCACGTACAATCGGCCACCTTTGGTTCGGTCGAGCTCGGGATTTGCTAACACACTTCTCGCCTCCATTTCCCCCAAGATTTATATAATCTCTCTCTCTCTCTCTCTCTCTCTCTCTCTCTCTACATATTAATATATTTCACTAAATTATTCGTTCACAAACATAAATGGCGTGAATACTTGTGTATACATACTATGCTTGTGAGAGATACCTATTTCGTATTGCCCAGTACACAATATGGGGTACCAAAAAATGCAAATATCCTAGTGAATTACAATTTGAAATTCACGTTTTGAGAAATGGTACACCTTTTATTGAACGGCAGAAATGGTACGCCTATGTTACAAAATGATGACTTTAGCAAACCAAAACAAAAGCTGGAGAACTAATAAAAAACTTTTCATTATACTTCCCAGTGCCTGTATCTATGCCTGATAATTTATTTGTGCCTATGATTCAGGGCCACCCATGCCATCCTTGGAACTCCAACAATTGACTTCATAAGAATGCCAAATACAATACACAAAGCAAAGTACGATGCATTTATTCTCTATATTAATACATGAGTCAAACGTGCAACATTTACAAGGGCAACCCTCTGGTTTGGATTTTCATACAGGTAAGGTATATAAACAGAACTAGTACGGACAAACAAACGCTAAAAAAGCAAACACTGGGGAAGAAAACCGATATACGGATATCATTTCCTATTCCTCTTCTGAAGTCTAATAAACGAGTCTCGGATGGCATGCATTTTGTTCGCGACAATGTTCATTGGAATCCGTTCACTAGGTAGTGAATCAGAACACGAAAGTCCAAGTCTCAGCACTGAAACCATGCAGTCCAAAACCATTCCACTTCCAGCATTACAACTCTGAAGATCTCCATCAATGATTATAGCTCTTTCTTCCATTCTCCCGTCTTTGTTATCATGATCACCCTCCTCCTCCTCCTCCTCTTCCAAGAGCAATGATCGGTCTACTATTTCCCTAACACGTTCAAGCAAACCCATTGAAACAAAGTTGCAAATACTGAGTCCATCTTTGAAGATGTCATCAGTTGGTCTCTTTGCGGTAAACATCTCCAGCAAGAGAATCCCGTAGCTATAAACATCTCCTGGTGTGGACACTTGGGCCCCCATACAATTTTCTGAAAGGAAGAAAATAGAAAAATGATTACAAGGGTAGTACAACCAGAATTATGCAATGGGATCTCAGTAAATAGCAGTCAATGGCATCATGATTGAATAAACAAGATACCTGGAGCAATGTATCCAAGAGAACCCTTTAGCCCTACAGATAAGTTTTGCTCATTTGAAAGATCATTCGCTCCTTGAATAAGAAACCTTGCCAATCCAAAGTCGCTGACATGGGCCGTCATATCATAATCCAATAGCACATTGCTGGGCTTTAGGTCACAGTGCACGATTGGTACCTCGCAATTATGATGGAGATATTCCAATGCAGAAGCAACGTCTACGGCTATATTCAGTCTTTGAATAATTTTTAAACTCTTGTTAGCTTGATTTTGCTCATCAGGTCCCGGATGGAGCCACTGTTCTAGGCTTCCGTTGCACATGAACTCGAGTACCAGAGCTTTGAAGTCATTACCTTGTTGATCAACACTCGAACATGTGGTTGTGATCTTAAGGATATTACGATGTCGTATATTCTTCAAAGCATTGCATTCATCCATGAAACTCTTGGAAGCACCTTGCTTTTCGAGATTTAGTACTTTGACAGCTACAACTGATCCATCACCACCAAGAATTCCTTTGTATACAGAGCCAAAACTACCTGAACCGATCAAATTTTCCTCAGAAAACCCATTGGTTGACGTAGCAAGATCCGTGTAAGAAATTCCCTGCTGCCATTCCTGTGTGGAGAATGTAGCTAAAGATTTCTTGGTTGATTTTCTAATCACATAACAAGCAGCCAAAGAGCACAGGAGTATGCCCAAAATAACACAAGTAGTTACAGGTATAACTACATTGGGGGCAAGAAATTTTCTTGATGATTTCTTGTCAACTTCAGAACATAAAGGCAAATGCAAGTCTGAAATGCCTCCACATAGCTTATTATTCCCGACTATAGAAATTGCGCTGAAATTTCCAAAAATCCCTTCAATTGGTACTTGGCCCTCCAAATTGTTGAAAGAAAGATCGAGTTTCTTGAGCAACAAAAGCTTCCCAAGAAACTCTGGGATATGTCCAGACAAATTATTGCGTGAAAAATCTAACTCTCCTAAACCTCTTAAAGCTTTTAGTGATTCCGGAATTGTTCCTTGTAGGAAATTACCACCCAAATTCAGGCGCTCCAAACTTATACAACGGCTGAGACTGCTAGGGATTTCACCTGACAATTTGTTATCAGAAAGATCAAGCTCCATGACGTTAAACAAGTTACCCACTTCAAATGGCAAAGAACCAGTGAAAGAATTATTAGACAAGACCAGAGCTATCGAAAGCGAAGAGAGACCAATGACTTCTTTCGGTATGGTGCCACTGAGGTTGTTACTACTAAGTTTCATTACCTGCAGTTTACTGCAACTTCCAAGGTTTGGAGGAATACTTCCATCTAGCCTATTCTCCTCCATAAAGAGCCTTGTTAACGACATCAAGTTACCAAGAGAGGATGGAATCAGCCCTGAAAATCTGTTGACATTCAAATATAATCCGGCTAGCTGCCGAAGCGTTCCAACCCCATCTGGAATACTACCATTCAAGTAGTTCCCTTCCAACCCCAAAAGGGTCAAATTCACGAGGTTTCCTACCCCATTAGGAATGCTCCCATATAACATATTAGAACCCAGAGTAAGTCTTTGGAGAGTGGTTGAAAGATTGGCAATAGAGTTGGGCAATTTCCCACCAAACTGATTTCCTTCGAATCCCAAAACCTCTAAACTTGTCCAATTACTCAAATATTCCAGAAAATTTAGGCCACCCATTTTACCACTTCCAAGTTTATTATCATCAAAGTTGAATTTATACATACCTTGCAAGAGTCCTAAACATCTTGGCAGTGTCCCCGTAAGACTGTTTTGAGCAAAATCAACCAACATAAGGCCTGAAGCATTTGATAAGGAAACCGGTATTGGTCCTGTGAAATTGTTTAATCCCCCAGCAAATATTTCAAGATTAGGAAGGGTATGGCCTACATCTGGTGGGAGTTTCCCTTGCAAATTGTTTTGAACAACATTAAAGAAGTACAAGGAGGAAATATTGTAGATTGACGAAGGAACCGTACCCGAAATCACATTATGGGAAACTTGGAAAAAGCCTAAACCGGATAGAAGACCAATTTGTTCCGGTATGGTTCCTTGTAGGCTATTTTGCATGAGAGAGAGAAGGTAGAGAGACGAAAGGTTTCCGATGGAAGCTGGGATTACTCCAGATAGATTGTTGGCGTCAACTGCTAGAAAAACCAACTTGGAAAGTGACCCGAGTTGCTCTGGAATTTGCCCAACAAGCCTATTTTTTATCACATGAAAAATCGTGAGCTCTCTGCATTGACTGATATTACTTGTGATTTTCCCAGAAAATGAATTGTAAGACAAATTGAGATGTTGCAGCCGGATCAAGCGGCCGATTTCTTGAGGAATTTCGCCTTGGAAATTGTTGTGTTTCAGATTGATTCCAGTCAGGAACGTGAGGTTTCCTACGGAAG
This sequence comes from Rhododendron kiyosumense, assembly GCA_019656275.1. Classification (NCBI taxonomy): domain Eukaryota; kingdom Viridiplantae; phylum Streptophyta; class Magnoliopsida; order Ericales; family Ericaceae; genus Rhododendron; species Rhododendron kiyosumense. The sequence goes on along the minus strand of BPLS01011920.1, from coordinate 8,259 downwards.
GTGGAATGGAGCCAAACAGATTTTGTGATTCCAAGTTCAAAATCGTGACTCTTCCATTGGCGGGATTGCATTCAACACCTACCCAATTGCAGAAATGAAGGGAATCATTCCAAGAGGGCATGATTTGAAAAGGGTCTTGAGTTATGTGTTTCTTGAAATCAAGTAAAGCAATTCTATCAGTCTCATTGCCAGAAGTACTACTGGAAGCTATTCCAGATTCCAGGCCCGATATCAAAAGCACAAGAAGAATTCGGGAAAAGAGATGAGAAGGCTCCATTGTGTTTGTTTCGAATGATGTTTTTGATATCAGGACTAAATCCAATACGCATAAACAAATTTGTAAACTGAGGAAAAATAATAGTCCTATGTGATGTCTCTTTCTTGGCTTAGATAATTTATTAGTTGGTTGGAATGACAGATCGAGATACTTGGTTTCGAGTATTCCTAGAGATGGAGTATTTTTTAAGCAATGAAAGAGGTTGGTGGTGCAGTTGAGTTTCAATGCGTACCTTGATTTTTCTGAAAGTCCTAAAGTAAGATTGTGAAACCTCACCAATCACTTTCACAGTTACATCCATTGAAATAGGTGAGGTTGGGTTTCGTGTAATAAAATACTACTCTTATTGTATATCGCTTTCACTTCTTTTCCTACACAAAATCCCAAGACACTTCTTTTCCTTCACAAAATCCCAAGAGAACTGGTATGTCTACATGTCATGGTGTGTACAACAGTTATCAATCTATGATATCTATAAATCAAAGTCTTTGAACTAGCTTTCACACAGAGCTTGTATTTGCGGATTAATTTATCGGAGTTTAGTTAAAATAAAAACAAAACCATGTATAAAACTGACTCTAAAAAATTGATAATACCTAAAAAATTTGATGTTTTTTAACTTTTTTTTTCTTAGAAAGAAGAGCAAATTCATAAGTTTCGGCCTTGAACTACAACTGAAGCCTTGATTTCTCTCTTTCCTTAACAATGAGAATCCTACAATTCCTATCACAGTAGGGTCCCCCATATGGGAATCTTAAATAAGCACACTTGTGGCATCTTTTATAGGTCGAAGTATTATAACGAGAAGCTGGATTTTCTACAATCTAAATTGAAAATCATTCATTTTAGGGAAAATGACGGCTAAGGACGTGTTTTGATAATTAATATCCGTTAAAGACATTTTCAGTATTAACAAATGTTCTTAACTTGTCATTGACGGGTATTAATTATCAAAACATGTCTTGAGCCGTCATTTTCCCTTCATTTTTTTATAGATATCGTTGAGATTAACAACCACAAGCAAAAATCATGATGATCAAATATCATACAATATGATTTTAAAACCCAAATTATCTTTAAAAAATGAAATGATTCCATGATTGTGTGGTGATCGAAACTCTCATCCCCTAGGAGGGAATTTCTCCTACTCACCCCATCATTTTTAGACGGTGTCGAATTCAGATCTAGGGTGTTTGGTCTTCATATCCAATCGCCCTTAGCGACGAAAACCTTGGGTTCTCCAGCACCAACGGTGGCGGCACCTAGCATATGCAATTGTGTTGGGATGAAGTGTTGGAAATCCGGTCATCAAAATGATGAAAGTGATGGGGTTGTCTCTTCAAAATCTGGAAATGAAAGAAACCATTCGAGTCGCATTAGGAGAATGCTTTCTTAAAGACAGTATTTGCCCCCACACGAAGGTATGCATCGGGTTATAGCAATTCCGCCTTCAAGATAAATCGAATCCGAACTCTAGGTTCTTTTTGTCTGAGTTTGCACAAACGAAGACAGACAGAATATTCACTTAGCAAATGCAAAAGAACTAAGGACTGATATTCTATTTCTTTGGAATAATAGAATATTGATTTGCCATTCTAGGAAGAGAATGTGGAGAGAGGAAGCAATTTAGTATGGAATTTTTCTGGTCTATCGAATGACTTTACAAATGGCCTATTTATAGACTTATAAGCATCCTTGTGCGAAAGGTTGTGTCTCTAGCTAGTAAACAACCATAAGAAATAGTCATGTCTATTGAAGATAATTAATAGAAAAAACATGCCTATTAGCAGGCACCCTTTAAACAATTAATTAAAAAGGGTCATTCCTTTTGGAGGCACCCCATGATTCACATCCCTTCCTAATAATCACATCTTTCCCAAACGAACACACCTCAATTTAATGAGTGCTATAACTATTTACAAAAAGTCTCAACTCATGTGAAAGGTGTAGCAACCTTTCACAAAAATCTCACTCAATACCTTTCCAAAAATTTCAAACTAAAATCCAATTTTATTTTGAAAAACTTTAACAATTCCCCACCATTTTTGAAATATAGAATAAGAGTTTTTGGTTCTCTCAGAAGGCTTGCGCATTCATGAATAAAGTCTCACGACTTTAACCATCCACTTAGTGAACCATGTCAAAGCTAGTCAAGGCAGCATAATAGACGTATCTTTGAACTAGTTGTCCTCTAGTGACCAATCGGATATGTCTCACATACAATCCTCCAAATAATGCAGATATCCCAATCGGTTGACCCATGAACTGGCCTTGGGTCTTCAACCACTTCCACACTCACATAGGTAGATTCTTATCGGTGCCCTTGTAACAACACCTAAAATCTATTAAGAGTTAAGTAGCTCATCCTTCTTTGTTTACACATTACAAGTATCAAGCACTCTACCTTAGGATGAATAAAATAACATTTTAAGTGCTTACAATCACGACATATGGTATAGTTTTTCATTGAACTCAAGAGATTGATAGCATCAACCAGTTGAGTTGAGTTTCCACCAAGAGAGATCAAATTAAGTGGGCAAAAGTCACATCTCCTTTGATGTCTTACACACCAAATTTCTTGCAAGAATAAATAAAACCATTGCTGTAAAAACAATATTTTCCATAGCTATATCACCATAATTTATGACGCGTTTCACTTGTTCAGACTACCACCACAGTCATAACTATCAACTCTCTCTTAAGTAATTTATTAAGAAATTTATCTATGACAAAATACCATGTCACATAATCTCATCATAAAAACCCCACTTTAATTCAAGAGAGAAAACCCCCACAAAATAAATTTACTATTTATCCATGATTTCCATACTTAAATTGTATCAGGCGCCTTTGTATCCATTATTACTGATGGATACCAATTACAAGCATATAAATCAATTCCTCTAAATAAATTAAACTTATTTAGAACTAATTAACTTGTGGACCATAGTAGACTAAACAACTATACAATCAAGATAGTAGGAATTCATCATTCCACATCTTTGTTTACTCTTCAATATGCATGGGATAAACACATGACCTAAAGATCACACTAACAATATTCCTTCCAATGAAATGAACTTCGTTTCAGTTTCATTTATTTCTTGGAATAATCATGACTCTTCATTTTAATCCAAATACCACATCCCTTGGTTTAATCTCCAATGGTCACACCATTTAGTCTAAATCCAAGAGTTGCATCTTTCGGGCTACACCCACTAGTTAAATCCTTAACCTCCACATATATACTGTTACATGTATATATCAAAGTGTATCTTGGTAAAGGCCAAAGAAGAGCCACACCATCCATTTTTATTTTCATATGTAGACACCACAATCTAGACTTTCATATTAGTTTACTTACGGTATTTGATTCTCCAATGATGAAATGGATTAAGAACACCCCGAGAATGATAAGTGTTTGAACTTTGAGTGTTTGAAAAACCCTTGAACCCCCAACCTTAGCCAAAAACCCTACCAGAGCGCGTTGGTTTGGAGCCTATGCGTGCAGATCAACTTGACAGGTGTTGGTCAATGGTCAAAGCTTGACCGTTGACCAACAAGTGAGTAGGTGGTACATGCGTGCACTTCACCCAGACCCGCGCGCGTAGGTCAAACGGACAGGTAGTGGTCAACAATCAAAGCTTAACCATTGACCCATGTGCGTGTTGGTATGATATACGCGTGCCGGGAGCCATGCGCACGCACCGGTCAAAACCTGTCCCCATCACCTTTATGGAAAAAACTTAACCACTAAGCAACCCCTCAGCCAACCTCGTGGACTAGCTGAGCTCCTCTCTTTGCCACCATATCTACCACCTCTCCTTTTATATATACCCGCCATGGTTCTTCCATTACAGGGGTTTAAAAAGTTTTCAAAAGGTTACAAAAATTCACATAAGGTAACACATTTTGGCCATAGTTTTGCCTACTTCTTTGCAAACCAAAGAGATACAAAGACACCCAACAGCATAGTTTGTTCTTCCTTCTCTAATACTCAACAAATCACTCAAAACACCATAAACCTCAAAGCTCAATCATTCGTTCAAACTCAATTTAAGTATAGCATACCTACTGTTTACTATTCTGATCCCTGAGGGGGGCTAGCAGGGTCAAGGTTGGTAATCAATACCAGTCCTAACTCTAAAACTAGCAAGGTTTGAAAAATCGTAGTGGTAAGGACCAGCGCGTGCCGATCCTACGTACGCATGCGCCACTTTGTGGTTGTGCGCGCAGGTCTTCGTGGGGACTGGTGCCTTGCTGTTTTATGTTCTCCTTTGAATATAGATCACTGTGAGCATGTAAAACCAGTTTACCACTTTCCTATGTTAAAACTGCTAGCTTGTATTTCAGTATAGATCACTGTGAGCATGTAAAACCAGTTTACCGCTTTCCTATGTTAAAACTGCTAGCTTGTATTTCAATACTCATTTCTGTTCTGTTGGAACACCAACTGGGGTATATCTAAACATGTCCCAGAGCCTCGGTCAAGTGAGAACAAGTACTGGTTGTCCCAAAGCCTCGGTCAAGTGAGAACAAGTACTGGAAATAGCCTGGATGGGCGTGCGCAAGTTACCAATCCGCGTGCGCAAGTGGTCTTGATCCAGTGACTTTCTAGTGAATTGCTCTTGCTTGGATGACTTGGCCTTAAGCCACTGTTTTGTTCCCTCATTGTTTATGGGGTATTTTATTAATTTGTAGAGCTTTTTAGCCTTTAAACTACTTAGAATTGTATATTATACTGCCTGTAAACTGTTTGGTTTGTCCTAGGTGTGCATTAGTCATTTTCAGAGCCCAAAGGGTTGAGAATAAGAGCTGTGGGCTTAGGCTTACTGGCGCGCGCGCGTCTTATAGTGGTGCGCGCACGTCTGGTCAGCATGCAACGACTTGATCAGTGCATGCTAGTTTTTTTTTGCACATGACACTTCAAAACAGGAGCCTTCCAGTCTGTTTAAACTCCCACAGGAGTCTGTTTTCATTCTATACTAACTGCTTCAATAAGCGAGCATGCAATCTATCACATCCTGCAAACTGTTATTGTTTTAATCCTCATTAAATTGTTTCCCCGCCATAAATGGCTAAAGAATTGATTAATCAAATAGAATCGCAAATATTTTCACAAAGCCTAAGTAGAGACCGATCTTCGGATTTGGCGAGAGAAGTGCCTTAAAAACCCTTTTTTTCTCGTAACCTGGCTCCCGAACCCAGATATGGTTATGACGAACTGGTACCTTCACATTTTTCAAATCAAATAGCGTATAACGCGTTTCAAGTTCGGTTCCTTGGGCGTCGAACCTTCAAACCCAAGTGGCGACTCTGAATTGAGCGCTCATCCCGCTAGCGCTCCTCGATCCGCCTACATTTTTTAGGGCACGTTACCCACACCATAAAAACAAACCAATTCATGTAATGAATTCAAAATACCCGCCATTTTGATTACCTTTATGAAAAGAACATGCATATAACTTACGAACTTACGATGGTATGTTCAATTTGGAAATGTCATTCAAATCAAAGATATGAAAATTACATATCTAGCATTTGCATAAAGCAAAATATTCGAGATAATTTTAAATAGCCATCGATTCGGTTAACCACCGACCACGTATCCAAACAATTCTGTAACTTTGTACTTACCCCAACACGGATCTTGTTCTTGATCAAGGTCGTCAAACATTGCTCATTGACACATTTTCGTGTTACAGAAACCCCACCATGACACAATTACCATGTCAAGTATCATAGACCACGTAAACCTTGGCTATAAAAATCCATTCGAAACTATCCATGAATAAAACTTTATTCCCATGCTCATAAAAGAAATATTTTATAAACACGATCGTTCCATAAAGGCAAGTGTCAACAAATTCCACTTGAAAGAAAGATGCTCTACAAAAAGTGAATAATAAAAACTGAAAAAAGACACCCTTGTTCCAAAACGGCACCCACCAAAGTAAAAAGCATGCATTGATCCTTTGCCTAACGATAGCTAGGAGTTACGTGGGAATAGTTGCAATTATTCAACACCAACGCTCAAACTTTTCAACTTCCAATGCCATGCACGTAAAAGTCAGTTATACTTAAACACATATAGAATAGAATCGAAATAGAATAGAATCATTCCATAATGATGTCACACCTGGCCGGGGAATCATAAAAGAGAACTAGCAGTGAACCATCCCATTCTCTCACGGCCCTGTCACATATATATATATTTATAAACTCAAATAGGATCGAAACCAATTAAAACATAGTTCACATAATTAATATCATGGGCATGTGGAAAGAGAGTTTACTACGTACCTTACTCCATGTGAACTACAAATATGATGAGAACAACTTACTGAAAACCAGATCACCATAATTTGATTAGATAATCCTTTTCTTTGAAGTCGCCAATTACATCTATCCATTTTCGTCTTAAGGATCCATACCATAATCAATCCATTTTCATCTTTGGAAATATTGTCTTTAATTAGATTGTTGGAAATTCAGTCTTCAAAGTGATGAAAGTGATGGGATTGTCTCTTCAAAATCTGAAAACGAAAGAACACCTTTCAAGTCGCGTTAGAACGTTTTTCTAAAGACAGTATTTGCCCCCATCAGAAGGTGTACACTTGGTTACAGCAAATTCGCCTTCAAGATAAATCGAATCCGAACTCTAGGTTCTTTTTGTTTGCATTTGCACAAATGAAGACAGATAGAATATCTGTTAAGTAAGTGTAAAAGAACCAATGACTGATACTCTATTTCATGGAATAACATAATATCTGTTTTCATTCTAGGAAGAGGGTGTATGGAGTGAGAGCTATCCAAACTGGAATTTTCCAATCCACCGAATGACTATACAAACAACCTATTTATAGAACTTATAGGCACCCTTGTATGAAAGATTGTGTCTCTAGTAAACAGCCATAAGGAATGGTTATAATTGAAACTCAAAACTGCACCACCAACCTCTCATTGCTGATAACGAAATATCTCTAGGAATACTTTGAACCACATATATCTATAAGTACTTCCAAACAAATAATAAATTATCTGGGCCAAGAAGGCTCCATTGTGCGTGTTTGTTACTAATGAATTAAGTTTGTGATGTCAGGACTAAATGCAATATGTATTTGTCAAGTGTTTGCCCAGATTTTTTATTATGGGGTTGTTCAGTCTTTCCTATAGAGTATTTCTTAAGCAATGAAAGTGATTGGTTGCAGTTTTGAGTGTTTAAAGAAGGCAGTTTGATTTTCTGAAACACCTCTACAAGCATGTGGGATCCAATTTGAAAACAAGCTCAATTTGATGGAAAGAGTTCAAAATTGAAAGGGACATGGATGTTGATTGTTACTCTTTGGCTGCTAAAATGCTTTTAAGGAAAGAGAGGATCAGCATTTGTTGGTACAAAAATAATAAGTCTACAACCACACCAAACAAATAGTACCCATTTGCACACATAGAGAGCTCTTTTGGATGTGATTGCAGCATTCTTGGGTACAAAAATGCATAAAAGTATTTTGAAAATAAGTTTTTGAGATGAAAAAGTTGTACAAATTTTCATTGTATTTTTCTCTTTAGTCAACTATTTTAAAAAAATATATTGAACTTTTTACTTATTCAGTACATCTAAGTCTACGCACACTTTGTTCAAGACTGAACATCGCCAAAGGCGTTGCTTGTGCACTAGATCGAATATCTCCATCATCAATGCGAGATACCGATTGTGCCACTGTGACTTTGATGATACGACAGCCCATGTCAGTTACTTTGGATATATTAGCATGTTTTTTTATGGAAGCGTCGAACCATCTTTCCCAGAACCAAAACTTATCTCTGGAGCTAAAGGTTCCTATTAGGTACATTGCTCCAGGTATGTTGTCTGTTCAATTTGGTTTCAATTAGTTTCTAACAAGTAACAGTGTATTTTCCTAACTGTACTTTTACCCTTTTCTTTCTTCAATTTGGAAAATGGTATGGGAGGCCAAGTGACC
>BPLS01011919.1:0-21843 GCA_019656275.1 Rhododendron kiyosumense | reverse complement strand
TAAAAAAAAAAAACTCTAAATTCTAGGAATTTAGGATTGAGGGTTGGAAGCTTTTTTACTTCAACTACATTCCTATAGGATATTGATAGATAGATAGATGTTGTGTTTGGATGGGTTTTTGAAATTTTTTAAGTTTGGTTTTGGCGTAACGAGGGGAGAAAGATGGAGAGAGAAATAAGAATAATAATTTGAGTGTGAAGAGAGAAATGAGAGAAATAATTAGAAGTAAAGGTAATAAGTTTTTTTTAAGTTTGAATTTTTTTTTTTCAAATAGCAAACCAAACACAAAATAAGAAATACAAAAAATAATACATTTCTTTTAAGAAAATATTCAGACTTCTTTTGTAAACTAAAAGAACTTTAGTTATACATCTAATAAATTGTTGAATTTTATTTGAAATATTCTTGCTAAAACTGTATTCTTATTTTTGAGTCCTTGTTTTACAATCTGAACAAATTTTATAGGACGGAGAGAGTAATTATTTGGTTTTGATTTTGGACATTCACAATCGTAATCTTGGAAAAATGTTTTCCGAACAGTCGGAATCTCAAGAAATATAAAAAAAAACAAAAACATTGTGTAGTGCACGACATGGGATATGAAATGGGTCGAGAAGTCAGTTGTTTTTTTCCCCCACCGCATTAACTATGAAGGGGGTCAGAAAATCAGTGATTAGTACTGTATATTCTGGGCATCAATGGACTTTGGGAGAAATTCTTCAGTGCCGAGCGGGCATGGACAGCTGGTGCCGAGCACGCATCTCGGCCGTCCAAACGTATATTTTGAACGGCCCAGATCTGTTTGGGCTTGAGGAGGTATTTTGATAATTTTACACTTAAAAATTATCCAAACAGATATGGGCCGTCCAAAACATATTTGGACAGCCGACATGCACGCCCGGCACCAACTGTCCGGTGCCCACCTGGCACTGAAGAATTTCTCGGACTTTGGGGTCCTGAACATGGACCACATGGTTCAAATGTGAAATTGCTGAGAAAGAAGACAAGACAAATAAAATGAACATGGACCACATGGTTCGTTTTCAATATGAGCCGTCTAAAAGTGTATTGGATGGTTCAGATGTGCCGAGCGAATACTACGTGGATATACCCACCTAGCGTTGAAAAATTTCTCATGAAATTTACCGTTCCTTTTCATTTTTCGGAAAGGTAGCCCCACTCCATTTTGGAATTAACGGGATTTAAATCTACTAAAGTCAAGCAAGTACATCACCACTCTATTTAAGCAAGGTTATCAGAGAAAATTCATTATTAACATTCAATCACCACATGGCAGTGTTAAAGCCATTCTTCCTTTCCATACACGTTGTTTTTCTGTTGTCCTTGCATTCTGGCTCTCCTTTTGTGGCCGGCTTTGTGCAAGGTGGGAACGAGACCGACCGTCTTGCCTTGCTTGCATTCAAGGTTGCAATAACCGGTGATCCCCTCAGAGCTTTGAACTCGTGGAATGAATTCATCCACTTTTGTCACTGGGTTGGCGTGACATGTGGCCGCCGACACCAGAGGGTCATCGTGTTGACGCTTGAATATCAGGAGCTCACTGGGTCTATTTCGCCTCATGTCGGAAACTTGAGCTTTCTCAGGGAACTGCGGTTGCGTAACAATAGCTTGGGTGGTGAAATTCCACCAGAACTCGGCCGCTTGCGAAGACTACAATTATTGACAATGCTCAATAATTCGATTACTGGTAAAATTCCTTCCAATATATCTAGTTGCTCTAAACTTGTTGCCCTTGAACTGTCTCACAATAGGCTGACTGGGAAAATTCCAAAGGAGCTCGGTTCTTTAACTAAGTTTGAGATACTGTGGATTTACAGAAACAACATAACAGGAGGTCTGCCTTCTACTCTTGGGAATCTATCTTCTCTAACAGAACTGAAAGCTGATACCAACAAACGGATGATGCTATGGTGTTCCCGGTCATTTTGGGGACACCGTAATTTTTAGCATGACAAAACCATTATGAGCATAACTAAAACCCATTACAAGCATAACCGAACCCAAACAAGGTATAACCAAGAAATATCCAAAAAACCAACCAAGGCATAACCAAACTCAACCAAAGCATAACAAACAATGTTATGCCTTACTATGGTTCTGTTATGCTCATAATGGTTTTGGTTATACTCATAATAGGTTTTGGTTATACTCATAATAGTTTTGTTATGCCAAAAGTTACGGTGTTCCCAAAATGACCGGGGACACCGAAGTCATTCCCCCAACGATATTACGGGGGAATATACCAGATACTCTTGGTGGATGTAAGAAATTGGAAGTTCTCAGTCTTGGGCAGAACAAATTGGTCGGTACCTTGCCTTTGTCGATCTTTAATCTCTCCTCTATCATAGAATTTTTTGTTGGGTATAACAAAATCGAAGGCAGCCTTCCTTCGAACCTAGGAATCACTCTTCCTAATCTTCAACGCCTAGCTCTTTTTAACAACTTGTTTACTGGATATATTCCTATTTCAGTATCCAATGCCACCAAACTATATAACCTTTACTTGGGAAGGAATAGATTTACAGGAAAAGTCCCTCCTTTAGAAAAGCTGCGTGATCTTGAGATTTTACAGTTACAACAAAATCATCTAGGAACTGGGGAAGTGGATGACTTGAGCTTTGTAAAGTCGTTGGCAAATGCTACCAAGTTGACCGCTATGTCTTTGAGTGAAAATAACTTTGGAGGGGTGTTGCCTGAATCAATTTGCAACCTTTCCACACGTCTTTTTAAACTAGCTTTGTATGGCAATAACATAGCTGGGAGCATCCCAACTGGGATAGGGAATCTCGTCAATTTGCAGGTTCTTTCCATGCACAATAACCATTTAAGCGGTAACATTGTAGCTGAAATTGGGAAGCTTCAAAAGCTTTTTGGGTTGTTACTCGGTGTTACCAAATTCTATAGGGAGATTCCATCATCTCTTGAAAATTTAACTTCTTTAAGCCAACTTGATTTGTCTCAAAATAACCTCCAAAGCAGCATCCCTTCAAGTCTGGGGAAATGTCAACGATTGCTGGAACTATATCTTGGACAAAATAACCTTAGTGGGACCATACCCAAAGAAGTTATCAGCATCTCATCATTGTTGTTTCTAGATCTATCTAAAAACAATTTGGATGGTAACGTTCCGGTTGAAGTAGGAAACTTAAAAAATCTAGTAGAATTTAATGCTTCTGAGAACACACTATCCGGTACAATTCCAAGCACTCTTGGTAGCTGCGTATCACTAAGATTACTAAACCTTGATGACAACAAATTCTGGGGAAACCTTCCTGAAACCTTAGCTAATTTGAGAGGTTTGGATGAATTAAATCTTTCTCACAACAATTTCTCTGGACAAATCCCAAAGTATTTGGATGGCTTCATCTTTTTAAAGAAATTAGACCTTTCATTCAATGATTTCGACGGGGCGGTACCGGAAAGAGGTGTATTTAAGAATTCAACCACCATTTTTGTTGAAGGAAACAACAAGCTCTGTGGGGGCATTACTGAATTGAAGCTGCCCAGTTGCAACTCTAAAAAGTTTAGAAGAAAAGGATTTGCTCTAACTGGGAAATTAATACTCTCCCTATCGTTTGGGCTTCTAGGACTACTTGTGATGTTGGGTATTCTTTATATTCATTGGTCAAGGAAGACAACAAAAGTAACCCCCTTCCGAATTTTCGAAAACTCATTTCCGCAATTGTCCTACCAAAGTCTGCTTAGAGCTACTGATGGGTTCTCACTATCCAACTTAATTGGTGTGGGTAGTTTTGGTTCAGTTTATAAAGGAATTCTTGATCAAAGTGGAAAAGTTGTTGCAGTGAAGGTTCTAAACCTTCAATTCCGTGGTGCCACAAAGAGTTTCATAGCCGAGTGTAAAGCCATGAAGAGCATCAAACATCGAAATCTTTTAAGGATTTTTACTGCATGTTCAAGTATTGACCATCAAGGTAATGATTTCAAAGCTTTGGTTTATGAGTTCTTGGTTAATGGGAGACTAGATGAGTGGTTGCATCCAAATGGGAATGGAGATGGTGTGCAGGAGGAGCCAAGGAGTTTAAACTTGCTACAAAGGCTTCATATTGCAATCGATGTTGCTTCTGCTCTTGATTATCTTCACCATCATTGCTGGGAACCAATAGTTCACTGTGATTTGAAGCCGAGCAATGTTCTTTTGGACAATGAAATGATTGCACATGTAGCTGATTTTGGTTTAGCAAGATTCCTTCTCAAAGCCACCCATGAGTCTTCTGCAAATCAATCAAGCTCCATTGGCATGAGAGGGTCTGTTGGTTATGCTGCTCCAGGTAAATATACCTCTTAGCACTTTTGATTTTTCCTTCGCAAAACCACTTCCAACACTATTTAGGGCTTGCAAACCCCTCGTCTTAATCTGGTACGTCAATCAATTAATCACTTAAACAAAGGGCGCTTATTTTTGCCCCAACATATAGCCATCTTAGTTTTAGTGTTGCAATAGGGAGATTGTGTTTGTCTCCTTTGGCCTTAGTCGTAGGATGAGAGAATAGAAGAAAATGAACTCTTTCTTTACCAATGGTCATTTCTCGTTATCAATTCAGTCTATAGTCAGTACCCCAAAAATTAAGGTTGAATCCTTTCCTTTTCTGTATCCAACTGGATTAGTAAAGGCCTCTGATGGCTGCCAAGCAATGTGGGGAGTGGAGTTTTGCATAGTGAGTTATGTTATTCCCACTTGAATTAGGAAAGTAGGCAGTTTTCAATGTCTTTATTGTGTAAATCAATTAGTTGAAGTAAAATTTGTGAACCGTAGCTTCGACTTGTTACGAACATTTAGAACCATTGACGTTTCAATTCAACATATATTGCTAAGAATTCCTTAAGATGGTTTCTAGTTACCCTTCCGTATTATATATATAACCACAACAAGCTAATGTTGTCATAGACTTATGACACATAATATTGACATTACTGTGCTATGATATATTCTAACCTAGCATTGTCATAAGTTTGTTTGCCAATTATGGTATGCGTACTGTAGAGTATGGCATGGGAAATGAGGTGTCAACGTCCGGAGATGTGTATAGCTATGGCATCCTTTTGTTGGAGGTGGTCACTGGGAAGAGACCTACCGATACCATGTTTACCGATAGTCTGACTCTCCACAACTTTGCTAAGACAGCCTTGCCTGAATCAGTGGAGAGCATTTTCGACCCAACATTGATTCCACAAGGACAAATGGTGGAGGCAAGCAAAAGTATCAGCAGTGTTCAGAATCCAAGCCCTCTTAGCAGTCGCCAAATTCACGAGTGCTTGATTTCACTACTTCAAGTTGGAATTGCCAGTTCAGAAGAACAAGCTACAAATCAACCGGACATCTACAAGGTTGTCACTGATTTGCACAAGATCAAGAACATTCTTCTGGAAGTGGAATATGTGCAGGTAGAATATCTATAATTGCAATGTAATCATGAGTAGGTCGTGTCAAAAAAAAAAAAAAGAGAAGGTAGGGCCACACTTTCTTACTCGCTTTCGAAAAATCATGTATTTTGCATTGAAGCCATCAGATTTCTTCACTAGTCCAGCGAACATTGGTTTTCTCTATAGATGCTTCAATACTTAAGGCCTAAAACACCAATTCTACTTGATTCAAGCCTACCACAACAATTCTACTTGACCGAGTGGTCACAATTTACTATATTCCAAAAAGGTATTATCAAGGCAGCTGACATTTGCGGTTAAAAATGAAAGGAATGCTTCATCGGTCTTTCATTCAACTTTTTCTTCATTTCTTCAGTTGCCTTGCATCATGAGTCACTTATTTGATGAAGTCCCAAGAAAACTAATTTCAAATGTCCTATAGCTTCTTAACTATGTGTCCCTTTTTATGCTTTTCATCATATTCCGTCCAACATTTGTGTGCTCTAATTATCAATTTGTTCTTGTCCTAGGCTTCTAAGGTGTAGTTGGTGTTGAAGACACTTCTTGACGCAATAGCTACGTGATGCTTCATATTGCTTCTGTTGTTTGTTATAGGCATATCGCAGTATACTGCTGTAATTTCCCGTTCAACTTCTTTATCGTTTTTAGTTTGTCTCAGTTTGCAACTTTCTTGAATAAATGTACTTTAAGAAGGCTATGGCTTGCTATGATGATCCTGTCTTAAGTCTTATTAATTCTACAGTTTAAGTAGGCTATGGATTCCACGGTTTGCTCGTACTATTCAGCATCTGTTATACCACTCTAAACAGTGTATGTTAGGTAGTTTATGGAACAGAACAGAGGGAAAGGATCCTGAGAAAGCTGTGATACAGCAAAAGGTACGTCTAACAGATCATAGAAGAGAGAAAATTTGAAGCAACCCCCAAAAACTATGCCAAAGATCAAGGCCTACAGTACTTACTTCTATACTTCGTGTCCAACAATTTGTCCTTCGGGATCAAGAAATAAACTCAGAATCTGGGATACTCGTCTGTTTCAGATTGGGATTTCGAAAACAAGAAGCTGTTTTTTTCGCGCTCTATTTTTTTTTTTTAAGATTTTGGTGTTAAGTTGTGTTTAGATCGATTGAGGTACTTTTTATCAACAACAATTACAGAACCCATCTAGTCCTCAATCATTGAGAGTATGGACAGGAGATGATTGAATACGGATCTAACCTTTGGCAATATACATAAAATACTTGCTCTCAGAATAGCGGAGAAATTAGACAAGCTACATAGACATTTTGCTGCATAACCATGCCCCCAAATCAAAGCCAAAAGGCATCAAAGAGGACAGGCTAGAGACCCAAATCGATTTTTGTACTCATTTCAATGCTTCCTTTTTATAATAGTGGAGAAATCAGAACCGCTGTCCTTTCACCAAGCTCCAAGTCAGTCAAATATGGAAACTTTGGTACTTGAGAATTACACCGTGAATAGACTTTATAAAAGAACACTTAACTACGTCAAATGCTAGAGAATGACACATAATTTGACTTGCAAACATAAATACAACCATGGGTGGACACCTGTGACTAGGTCAGCGGTTAATACAAACAGGTGAGATACAATCACATAAGCAATTACTAGCGTTTATCCCGTTCTATGCACGGGCAAAACTAACCCGTTCTAGCGTTGTGCCCGTTCAATGCATGGGACAATTAAAAAAAGTAGGTTCGAACGGACACAATGCTAGATCGGGTTAGTTTTGCCCGTGCATAGAACGGGTTAAACGCTAGTTTATGAAAAAAAATAATGGTAGCATGTGAACATTAAACACAATTACTGGTAGCAATCATGCATGAAAAAGAAAAAGGTTCATAACAACTCCGTTTTGCACAAAAGATAATTTTCAAATAGCTTACACATTTTACCATTTGGTAGCAAGAACAAATCATTTGAGTCTCATTGCTATGCAAGTATACAATTGTAACTGCTAATTAGGCTCCAGCAGGGAATGTGGACAACTGTTCTCCAGTTGATAATAGCTCAGAAGCAGCAAACACAGAATCAATGCAAAACCTACATTCTGATTCAGATGGCACCCCTAATCACCGTTCCCATGGCAGTAGCAACAACAACGACATGAGCTCTACTACTAACAATGCTTTTACCAAGCCAACAGCTTTACGTGATCAGCCAATGTCCAAATCAGGAGTCTACTCATCCAAGCTTTGCATTCCAACCAATTCCAAATGGCCATGTCCAAGTTCAGCACCACCATCATCATTACCACCACCATCACCATCATGTTCACAATATGAAGCAGGGAAAGAAAGGGAGACTTTGAATGGCAAAAAAATAGAATTCCAATGGTTAGGCAGAAAATTGTTCAGTTCAAAGACTAAACTGGTCTATCACTTAGAAGAATAGCATGATGTTGTGATTCATGAAGTGTTTCCGAAGATGTATGTCGGGCAGATATGAACACACCTAAGTTGGGATTTGGGAAGCATTGGAACATTAGAAAAGCAGGAGGGAAAAACATCTTATTTCTATATGCCTTTAGCCACCATTTTTGGCCTCATGTTTTTCATAGACGTGCATGCAAAAAGCCAACAAGATTGAAGCAAACAGTAAAAGGCGCTACAAATTTTGCTTTCATGTCAGTGAGTACAGAGAACATAAAGAGTGCAAAAACAAACCTAGAAATAGAGCCTCTGGGGGATCGTTTCAGTCGGTCACTCCGGCGTTAAATTGACCCCTCATCCCGCTCTTGTCATGGTAGCATTCAAATAGGAATTTAGTGCAAACAATAAAAGGCCCTACAAATTTTGTTTTCCAGTCGGCGAGTACAGAGAACATAAAGAGTGCGAAAACAAACCTAGAAATCAAGCTTATGGGGGATAGTTTCAGTAGGTCACTCCGGCCTAAAATTGGCCCCTCATCTCCAAACTCGGTCAAGCATTCAGTCGAACACAAAAAAGGCAGTCAATTATATCTACAATTTTAGGGAAAAAATGAAGAGAAAATGGAAGATGTGTAGTTGACCTACCGGATGGAGAGAGCGGGGGGTGGGGCGGCGGTTGGCGGCGAAGCAAATTTTAGGAGGAGTGTGGAAAATTGAGGGAGGAGTGAAGAGAAGTATTTGTAGGCCATGAGAGAGAGAGAGAGAGAGAGAGAGAGAGAGAGAGGTGGGGTTGTGGGAGAGATGCCCACGGTGGTGGCAGTTGAGGAATTGGGAGAGGGAGAGGGAGAGATGGACGTCTGTGTACGTGGGGTGGCTTGTGAACGTGGGTGGGTGTTTATTTTTTCAAAATTAGCAAAGTCTGGGAACGCTTTTGAACGTGGGTGGTTTTTTTGTTTTTTTTAAATGAAAAATCTAGGAAACGTGTGAAATCTGAACGTGGGTTTTTTTTTTTTTTTTTAAAACAAAATGAAAAACCTAGAAATTAAGGATTGGGGGTTTGGAGGCTTTTTGAGAGATCAATTACATTCCCTTAAGATATTAATAGATAGATAGATAGATACCTCCAAAGACAAATCATCCAAGTGTAGAAATCTAATGTTGGATATCCCCTTGAGAAGACAGTTATAGCTTCAGAGATAATTGGATCAGTATGCTCAGCAATTATCGAAATATCGGCTTTGATGAGTTGAGGTAAGCTCCCTACTGCAAAACCGTCAGCGGCAGAATCAAAGATTGTGAGGTATAGGAGTGCCGGGGTGTCCACCACAATCCTACACTCAAAACCATGAGCAGGGTTCATATAATTACGAGACATAACAATACGCATATTCAAGCTTGTGAGCACAGGTGCAACAACGTTAGTCTCACTGAACCCTTCCCCCACACAGGCAGTCATATTCAGCTCTTCAAGCACAGGGAAGCCAAAGAAGAATCTATTGATTGAGTCATCATCCACAAATTTGATACAAACCAAGGGGGAATTTTCAGATTCTGCAGGGAAACTGAAGTAGGCACATTCAAGTTGCAGTCGATATCCAGTTTTATTACCACCAGAGTCCTACAAGTGAAGAGGTTCTGAGGCAACAAAGTAGAATCTTCCATACCGATGAACAGATCAATTTCTCGAACATTGCGTAGTAACATATCACCAATCCATCCATTAACACAGGAAACATCATAACTGTGATTCAATTTGAGACGGAACCTATGCAAGCCTGAATCCCTATGCAGCATAAACACTTGACACACAAAACTTGTAAAACTCCCGTGGATCAATGGATTACCACTTTGATTTTGAGGATGTACCAGTAACTCATCATCAAAGTCCAGGCTTGTGATGGATGTCCATAATTGCTTCCATCTGGTCGATAAGGCACTAGTTGCCACTGGGTATTTTGTGGGAAGACATTCATGAGAGGATTTGAGCAACAAGGCTACTTCGTATGTTGCTGATCCTATCTATATACTGCTCCTCTGAAAGCTTCTGCCTTTCTTAGAGTGATCCCATTATTTCTCTCAGGGTATTTGCCTACAGTTTTTCATTTGCAAAAGAGGTTTGTTCCAGAACTTATGGAACTGCGAAAAAATATAACGTAAAACAAATAATAAAAAAGTTCCATGGAGCCCCACTATGGAATGTTATGGAAGGTCCAGTGAACTTCAGAATTGAATTGAAGCTTTAAGTCAATCTGATAGAACCAAAATAGGAAAGGGGAATCAAAGAGATCGAGGAGGAGAGGACTTGGACTGCTAAGATATATACTTCCCAAATCGACTCTGGCATAAGCTTTATTCATGTATAAAGTTCCAAAGCTGGAAATGATTTTCGACCCGTCTTCTTTTTGCGAATGAAATCTAGGACTTCATGGGTCAAATGGATGTTATAATAAATAGCAGGATTGGGGACAAAGCCGCTGGAATCCCACCCAGTCCAGGCGATATCCATCCTCCCATTTGGAACAAAGCTGTTTGCACTTCCATAGCAGAGAAAAGGCTTGTCAAGAATATGTTTCCGCCCTTCTGTGAGTCGTTGATCCACTATTGTTAAGACATCAATATCCACTGTACATGTTGAACACCATCCCTTTGGTAATGTCCAGCTCCACTAAACAAAGATTGGAAAAGAATCAGGATTTCTTTTTGCATTTTTCCAATTTGGCTGTGAAGACTGTTGTACGGTAGTAATTTACTCCAGTTACGCAAATATTTCATAATCACCTCCTGTTTCGGCATCCGAGGAAAGATAGGTGTTCCCCTAAGCCAAACTTGCTAAGCCCTTCTCCTATTTGTGATGTCATCGGAAAAACTACAGTGCTCTCAACAATGCCAGATTTCATTTCTGAAATGCCAATTTAGCTTATACTTTTCTGGTTAACTACATGTATTTTTGGTACAAGTGGAGTACGTAATAGGTGTCTCCATATAACTGAAACAACAAATAAAGAAGCACAATTCCATTTTTCTTGGACCTTTTCTTCATTGTAAAAAGTCAATCTCTTTGGAATTCAACTAAATGTAGCTGCAATAGAGTAATCCACTTGTATCCTACCATCCTACACTATGTTCCAACAATTTCCGAAATCAAAATTGGAAAGTGCAATTGCAGAAGCAAAATGCGAAGTGCAAAGATTCAATTAGGAAATTTGCCATACTCTAGCCCATGATCAACTAAGAAAAACACACCATCTCACAGACACTTGAGCAACACCATCTCAGCAATACATGAGCTCTGAATACATTTCAGAAAATTGACAACCATTTGGAGAAAAAAGCCACACCATTGCATTACCCCTTGGTGTTATACTCACCCAATAGAAATTACAGTTTCGACTTCCGGCAATCAGCATTAAAAAAGAACAAGAAAAAATTATTGCACCCCACCACCCATAAACAATTGTGTATCTGGAGCTATTTAGTCGGCCACTATCAGAACTGAGCAGTTCAGAGGTTGGGGTGTTCAACTGTGTCAAAATTCGAATCAAGCTGCAACTTGGATAAAAAGGTTATTATGGACCCAATTTTATTCCATTTCACAACATAACTTCATCTTCTCCCAGTAGGGTTCACAAAGACCTTGAATCATCTACTATTGTATGCAAACCTTGAAAAGTCGCTTTGTTTCACAGTGTTCTAAAACAAAGAATTAATCGGCTGTTAATCGCTGGCGGGGCCTATCCGATTAGGTCCGACTAACGATTAATCGCCAATTACTAATTTATATGCACTGATTAATCGCTCAAAGGCAGGTGACCGCCTGGCTAGCGTCTAGCGACTTTTAGAACATTGATGTTTCACCATGTCAAGCATCTTGCATAATCATCTCAAAAAAAGAAAAAGCATCTTGGATAATACTACAGTAAACAGCAAAAGATACACATGAAACTACATGCGAGTTGAATTGCTAAAAACATGGCAGACTAAATGCTTAAAGCATCATAAATACCGGGTATAAGACTTGCCCCTTGAACATTCAGCAAACTTCAATAAGTCAAACAATTTGGAGGCACTATGTATATCCATGTATGTCAGTTATCAAAAAGTAACAAAAAAACCAAACTGAGGCAATATAAATGAATATGATACTCTCATCGTGCATAAAGAAAGCAATTCTACATGGAGATGTATACCAAAATCACAGGGAAATGGCCATACCACTGGACAGAACATCAAAACAAAATACTAGAACGGGGCGGTTCCAGTGACATCTAAAAAAACATCCTAAATCTCAATCTCATAGTTCCCGATCAAATTTTGATGATCCGAACAGTCCAATACGTGCAGAATGTGATTTTAAAGGTGCCCGCAAGAAATTAGCAAAAAATATGGCCGGAAAGGGCTTGATTTGAGCAGTTTATATTTGAACCGTTCAATAAAAAACTGTTCGGAACTGTACGGATGAAGCCCTTCCCGGTCATTTTTTTGCCGGTTTCGCACAGGTACCCTTATAATCATGTTCTGATCACATTGAGCGGCTCGAATCATCAAAATTTGATAAAAAACTATGACATTTTTTAAATGTTTTTATAGGTGTCTCCGGAACTGCCCCGATACTCCGAATCTGCAACATGTAAATTCCAATGAAGCAAGTCACAAGAACATAGTAGTCTACTGTGACCATTGACCAACTATTTTCAAAATAAGTAGCAACAGCCAACAAGTCCTAAATAGATGAAAGAAAAGTAAAAGCCCATTTGTGCATGAAATGGGCTTTTAGTCCACCACATTTAGAAATCAGAATTATAGTGTCTGACAATGTCATCAAATTGCAAAAGTAATGTGTCCACTAAATATAGTGATCAAGAGAATTGAGAAGAAACTCACATAAACCTTTCTCCACTTCAACAACTGGCCATACAGTTCAATTCTTTTCCAACCTACGGTTCAAGCCCAAGTTGTAGTCAAAGAAGAGTCTTGAAACTTGCTGAGCCAAAAAAAAAAAGAAAAAAAGAAGAGTCTTGAAACTCAAGTCTGCATCCCAAGTCTAAGGAGAGCAAGGAGAAAGCGTCAAGATGCTAGTTGATGTTTACAAACTTCTAGCACATCGATGCGAAGGAGGGGAGTAAAAATGAAGCAGTTCATTATCCATTGGACGGTTTAGGCTATAAAAAACAGCAGGTACAAAAGTTAGACTTACAGTAATCTAAACAAGAGAAGCATCTCGTAAACAAGGGAAAGCATCTAGAAAGTCATACAAGTAGTAGAGTCTAGGGAAAATATGCTCAATCAATGATTTCCAGAAAGGACAAAAAGATGTTTATGGATTTAAATTTGATAGTCAAGAGCCACTAGATCATACGGTACACTTATTTACTAGGCTATACTAACTTTCAAAAAGTATAATAGGTTGTACTTTCTGGCATAAACATACCTTCACTTTCCAAGCCGAATGACTAATTCTATCTCTTGCATTTCCTATCAATCCTGTGGCATTAACCACTTAATTACTTCTTGTAGAGCAGGATCTTGTCCTTTAGTTGACCTTAGATCCACAATACAGGAAACTGTAGATGCGTTTGCTGAAAACCCCTTTGCAACCATTTCCTTGAGGAGTACCAAGGCCTCAGAGTACTTCTTCCCCACAAGAAATCCTCGGATAATAACATTGTAAGTGCAACCATCGGGAAAGTAACCCTTTTGTTCCATCTCCACAAAAAACTTTTTAGCTTCGTTCAATAGTCCTTTATAACAAAAACCTCCTATCATGATATTGTACGTCCTGACATTAGGATGTAATCCCTTGGAAGAAAGTTTATTGAAAAGATCCCTTGCATGGTCCATATTTTTAGCCTTGCATAATGCATCAATGAGGATATTGTAATTAACAACATTAATATCTAACCCGTTCCTTTCCATTGTTTTAAACAAGGACAATGCCAAAGCAATATTACCATTTTTGCAAAGCCCATCCAGCAAAATACCAACGGTTAGAGTACTTGGAATTATGCCTGCAGCTTGCATCTCATCAAAAAGTCTGTGAGCGGCAGCACATCTACCAACCCAAAACAAGCCTTGTAGCACAGTGTTAAAAGTTTCAACAGTAGGCTTCAACCCCCTTTGAGGCATTTCTCTAAAGAGATGCATAGCCTCGTCTATTTTCATCTTCTTGCAATATCCGTTGATCAAAATGGTGTGGCTACGAATGTTGGGCTGAACGCCCATGCCCACCATTTTATTGATCACTCTCATTGCTTCATCCATTTGGCCTTGCAAACAATATCCATCCATTAAACTATTGTATGTGACAAC
The DNA here is from genome assembly GCA_019656275.1 of Rhododendron kiyosumense. Taxonomy (NCBI): domain Eukaryota; kingdom Viridiplantae; phylum Streptophyta; class Magnoliopsida; order Ericales; family Ericaceae; genus Rhododendron; species Rhododendron kiyosumense. The sequence goes on along the minus strand of BPLS01011919.1, from coordinate 7,722 downwards.
ATCAGGGTCCACACCTCTTTCAATCATCTCTTCAAGTACCTCCTCTGCTTCCTTGGCCTTCCCTTCCTTGGAATATGCATCCACCAAAACATTGAATGTACAAACATTTGGAAGAATGCCAACATTCAACATCTCTCTGAACATTCTTGTAGCCTCCTTCGACTTGCCAAAACTAAAAAGGCCATGAATCAGACAGGTATAAGTTACGACATCTACATGAATGCCTTTTTCGATCATTTCTGAAAGAAGCCTCACAGCATCATCAACCATTCCATCCTTGCAAAGACTGTCAATGATCGTGGAATACACTACAGTGTCAGGTTTACAACTTCCCTCTTCCATTATCCTGAGCAACCTAATAGCCGTGATAGTGTTGCCTGTTTTGCAAAGCCCATTAATAATTGTTCCGTAAATAACCATGTTGGGCTCAATATCTCTGCTCCTCACTAATTTCTTAAATAACTCCGCGGCCTCAGCAGTTCTATCTTCGATAATAAGTCCATTTATGAGAGTGCCGAAGGTAACAACACTAGGTGTACAACCGCGTTTGAAGAGACCCCCTAAAAGCGAGAAACCAAAATCGGATCGATTGAGGTGGCAGTAGCAGTTAGTTGCAATGTTCAGGGTGTACAAATCTACCTGAACGCCTAGGAACTCCAACTTGTTGAAATGAGAAAGAGCCGTGATGTAATCACCCATTCTCGTAATGCAACCCAAGGCTTTATTGATTTGGGAAATGGGTGGGAAAGGTCGCATTTGGGTCATCCGATTGAGGAACTCCTCAGCGTCTTGAACATCACTGGGCCTAGAATTTCGGTGTTTTCTCGGCACGAGTTGGTGATTTTGTCGGGTTGTTTCAGGAGGAGGATAATAAGGGTTTCTAGATGTTGGGTGAGTATGAATGAAACGAAAGCTCCCAGTAGGAAAGAGAAGAAGAGTAGTACCTTTCTTTGTGTGATTTTCAGATTTCACGCCACTGATTAATGCACCAATCTTTGCCATCTTCTCTCTCTCTCTCTCTCTCTCTCTCTGTGGTGCCAGTTGACGAAGATTATCTGGGAGAAATGCTAAGAGTACAAACGAAAGGGTATTATCATGTGTGGCCTATTATGAGTCCTACAAAAATCATTGGTTCCGTTAATTAATTTTTAAATATGTTTTTGAGAGCTTGTCCGGCTCCTCTGTCCCACCCCTATCTAGGTGCCACGTTACCCATGCTCCACCTCTTCAATTTTGTTTTACCCAGCTGCTATGTTTTGTTTGGTTGTCTACTTGTCTTAACATCTTGTATTTATTTTTTTTATTTTTGTAGGGTTCATTATAGGTCTTATAAAAAAGATTCAAAGCACAAATTATTCTTAAAATATTTTTTATACGTTTCTGAAAAAAATTAGCTCAATCCGATATAAGTAAGGTCTATTTCAAAATTTATTGATGCCTTACAAATTCTGAAACTGCCCTTATTGATATCGAATTAAGCTAATTTTTTTCAGGAAAGCAAAAAATATATTTTAAGAATAACTTGTAGTTTGAATAATTTTTGTGGGATCCGTAATAGTTCCCACAAAAATTTAAAAATCAATAATTTATTTCCTATTTCATGGGTACCAACCAAACGAGTTTAAATGGGCAAGAAATTAATGATATTTTTTTATTATTGTGGGATCCATTACGGATTCTAAAAAATGATTCAAATTGTAAATTATTCTTAAATTATTTTTTAAGTATTTTTGGAAAAAATTAGCACAATCCGAAATCGGTAAGGATTATTTCAGAATTTGCAGGGCGCCCTCGAATTCTGAAACAGCCCTTAACGATATTGGAGTGAACTAATTTTTTTTAGAGGAACTCATAAAAACAAATTAATAATAAATTGCGATTTGAATAATCTTTTTAAAACTCATAATGGACCCTACAAAAATTAAAATACTCCAGTGAATAACATATGTTAAAGGCAACCAAACAAAACGAGTCCGGCTCCTCTCCAATCCATAGGGAATTGGAGGATCCTCCAATTTCAATTCAATGGTCAAGATTATCCTCGTAACTCAAGCTCCAAAGCTCATATGATATTCTACTGGCACCCAAATACTCTCCAAATATTTCTCAATTACATAAGTGTCTTCCCTCCCCTTTTTTTTTGAACGGCGAAAAAAATTCATTAATCTTTAAAGTTTACAAAAAATTCATTAATTATTTTCGAACGGCGTCTTCTCTCCCTGTTAAACTTGTCTCTAAAAAATTCAATAATTTTTTTTGAACGGTGTCTTCTCTCTTGTTAAGCCTACCTCTGGAAAAAAAAATTATATAGCTCAGGAGGATTTTTTTCGACCGATATTATAGAGCTCATCAGGATTTTTTACTAATATTATATCAATAATTTTTTTTTCTTTCAACATGATTTTTTTCGCTGATATTATCTTATTATGTAGCTCATGAGATTTTTTTTTACTGATACTAGTGTATTTCCACGTGTGCTTCACATTGTGTCGTGTGCTCATTGATATAGTTGTTCTTGTCTGTAAGAAAGTTGAAATTAAGATTCAGTTATGGAAATTAGAAAGAAATTGTAAGAGCTTATAATTGAACGTAAAATAATTTTTACATAAAAAATATTTTAGAAGAAATACAAAAGGAGTTCTTTGATTAACCTTTTGAATTTGATAGTTTTTTGAATATGCACCTGTTATTAAAGTTACGATATAAAATTTAACTAATGTTTGAAATTTGGTAAATTGATGTCTGGAATGTAATAATTAGAAAAAATTTGAAGAGTAATTAGGTGCCCGTAGAATACCATATGAGCATTGAGGGTGCAGATAATAGAGTAATCCTGACCATTGAATTGTAATTGGAGGATCCTCCAATCTCCTATGGATTGGAGAGGAGCCGGACTCAAACAAAACATAGTAGCAAAGTAAAATAAAAGTTAAGGGAGTGCAGCATGGATAATGTGACACATAGATAGGAATGGGACAGAGGAGCCGGACAGGCTCTCTCGGACATAGGATCTGGAGCCCATGAAAAGGGTAAGATATCTTAGGGTAGAGGGAAATAAGTATTAATTTTTTAAAAAGGTAATTTTAAGCTAAAAAATTATATGTTTATGCAAATAATTTTTCTATCAATATAAATCTTGTTTGATAGATTTCATTAAGATCTTTTATACGGTGCAAAAAATTAAAAAATTATTTTTTATTTACATTATTTTAGAGTTTGAAAATGTGAAATAAGTACTTATTTTTTAAGAAGGTGTTCTGAAACGGGGCCTTACTCCTTCCAAATTTTCAAAATTAGATAATTGTTTTTGGTTTGGTTTGGTTTCGATCATTTAAAATGCATTTATGATCGTAATCTTCAAATGATTTTTTTAGGCAAACCTTTTTTATTTATTTATCCTTCTTTGGGGATGTTTAATAACATTGGCAAATCAATAAAAAGTGATCCTCATACCTAAAGTTGTACAATTGTACCCGGTTCGAAAGAAATAAATTTCTTTATTTTAACAACTATATGTAGAGTCATACAAGAGCCAGAACTTACTCTAGCCGTGACAAAATGTATATTAAAAAAATAAAAAAAAGCATTACAATACGAATGTTATCAACTCTAGGAAAAATTGAAATAACATAATAAAAAATATAGTAAATGATATTTGTCATTTGCACATAGAGTATGAAAAAAGATTAACTTTAATTTAATCCATCTACTAAAATGAGGTATCTTGAATTGTGTCCAACGCTATTTCAAGTCTTACCTTATAGAGTACTTCGCAAAAAAAAGCGAAGTGTGAAGTTTTTTTCTTAATTTTTTTAAACAAACTTTTTTTCTTAATTAGATTTAAACTTTATCTTTTATATTATTTCACTTTGGCCTATTAAATTTAGTTTTGGAATACTTTTTTAGATATCTTCTCTCGAATTTTTTATTTTTTTTACAGGATTAAGGACTAGTACTCCTATATAGCTAAAAATAATTAAAAAAATAACTCTAACGGTGGCATGTCTATATAAGTTGGGGATAATTTTCTTATTTTACATATAACAATTATTATTTATAAAATTTTTGTCGCGGTGTCTGCTGACACTATACCCTGCTCCATCCTTGCATACAAGCCTCAGTTTAATGGTAATACAAGTCATCAAATACCACATAACCGCAACCAAGCAGTTAGAATGGCTTTAGTTTAGCCGACTTGGTGAACTACAAAGCCGCTTCTCATTCTAGAAGAAACCTTTTGTCACTTTACTATGCAAACAGCAAAGGGAAACTTACCGACACCAGGGTAAGGTCATAATTTTGTACTACTAGAGAAAGGTCGTTTTGTGCTCATTGCTCATTGTTATGCTTATGGGGTTGTTGTACTCATTGGGTGATAAAATTTTATTGATGACTTTACAAGGGGCATGGATTATCATTTCACCAAAAGCCAAATATCGAGGCCACTTTACTGAAACTACGTATTTTACATGAAGAAACTCGCCTCGCCTCGCTTCTAACTCTTTAAACTGGCTAGATTTAGTCCAGCTACGCCTTCCTCGCTTCAATTTATTCTAGAAACATGACACGCCAATAAGTATCAAGGCCAACCAGAGCGTCGCCAATATTGTGCCATAATTAGGGATTTTTAACATATTTTGTGATTTCTTATTGACATTGCTTTTCTGTTCAGAGCAATTATAACAGGGACGATAGGGAATAAATCAATAAAAGCAACACCGTAAAGAAACCTAAAATCGGTTTATAACATCAAAACAACAGCTACAGTGATCATTGTGCTTTATTTGTGAACCAAAAACACTGCCTAGAAGTGGTCATGCAATTGATATATCAATATTTCCCAAAAGTAACTCGCCCACTCATCTCCTAGATTTTGCGAAATGATCCTCTCTGAATTTAAAAAGGCCGTGCAGTCGTCTAAAAGAGTTAAAAGACAAATTATAATCTGCTTGAGAAAATCAGCTTCGCCAAGAAACATTTCGAGACTCCCCATCCAAGCGCTGGAGGCAGGCTTCATATGCTTTGATGTCTCTGTTCACATCCTCAACCTCCTTATCAAGTTTATCAGATGGCACCCTCATGCACTCCAGGCATAAAGGTTGCTCAACCTAAAAGGGAAAACAAAATCATATGCCAAAATCTTAGGCACCAACTCTTCAACCTAAGAGTAAATGTAAGTAAATGTAAACAAATGGACATCAAGATTGCAAGGGTAAATCTTAAAAGAAACAAATTTTCAAGGCAATTCTATTATTGCTTTGAAGTTTGTTTGGTATGAAGAAGGTAACAATACTTTGTACCTATGTCTGGGTTGTGGCAATATTAATGCACGCTTTATACAGGTATTGCCATGTGAAACCCACATTTGATTGGCTGCATGGGAGCATCAGTGGTACCCTCAATGGCGATTGAGTCCCACCTCGGTCAGGTATAAAGTCACTCTTGTTTGAAAAGAATACATGAACAAACGAAGATCTTGGTTGGCGAAGTACCTTTGTTCTATTTATTTTCATCCTACGAAAAACCAATTGGCTCCAGAGTGCTGACACAAAAGATCTTTCCTCAAACTAATCAAGCATGACACTATCAATTCAAATAAATGTTAAACGATTCTCATGAAGTGGAAAATGTTTTTTTTTTTTTTTGATGCAACATCGGTCCTACACAAACCCATGGAAATTCAAACATTTTTAGGGGTATGTAAAACTAATAGAATTCCACCTTGGGACCAAATAACTTTAGTTGGCCATTCTTACAAGAACTGGAACACAAACGTAACAAGACGCTCTATAACTGGACATAAACCAAACATCCAAGTGAGGGTTCAGAAATCCCCATGTTGACTACAATAATTAATCTAATGCTTGCTCCCGAGTTTCAGTGTCTCTCTGATTTCCTTCATTGACACCTGATTTCCTTCATTGACAGCTTCCAAGCCCTATATATCATTTGCTGGACATAAACCAAACATCCAACGGGAAGACAAACGTTTGACTCTCTTTAGCTACATATCATTTGCTTCAAATTTAACAACTCATGCCCATTTAGAATTCAATAGTTAGTAAATATTTTGTACTTTAATACTTAGAATTTGACATCATAGTTGGAGACGGATGTTTGCTAATGTCGAATTTGAAAACATCAAAATAGTACACGAGCCTTAAAAATTTGAGATTTTCAATTTGAAGACTTGGAGATGTAGGCTCTCCGTTTCAAGATCCTCCTAATTCTATTAATTTGATTCAAAATTCCTAATTTCATTTGACTGCTTGAATTGAAAATTCATTCCAAAATTTTTAGCAGTATCGATTAGATATTGATAGTTAGAGGAATAAAAAATTAAATTGAATATTTTTTTCCCATTTTTTAATGGAGGATGATACTAATCTATCAATATCCTAAAGGAATGTAGTTGGACCTCCCAAAGCCTCCAGACCCCCAATCCTTAATTCCTAGATTTTTCACTTTCTTTAAAAACGAAAAAAAAAACCCACGATGTTATTTGTCTCACACTTTCTATATTATCCAATTTAAAAAAAAAAAACCCCCACGATTTGTCTCACACGTTCAAATTCCCTTTTCTTTTGTTTTCCAACCCCACGTTTAATTCCTAACAAACCCCACGTTCAATTCTTCTTTATGAGAGTTTGTCAAAAAAAAAAAACCAGAAAAACGGCTGAGAGCTTGATAGTTGATCCTACCATGATCAGCAACCCCCCACGTACACCTCTCTCCCTCTCTCTCCTCAACCGCCAAGAGTTATTTCTTTAATTGTTATAGTAAAGTTTGAATCCAGTTGGAACTTTTTATAGTTAAAAATTTATAGGCTGGAATTTATATATTCAGAATGGATGCGGTGTATGGTGGAGACATAAACGAACAAAGAATTAAAGCCAAAATGGCTCGACTCATGCGCAGGAGAAGATTAATGACTCAACGTAACGACCCATTAATGAATCAACGTTCCTTAGAAATTGAAAGAGAGGCGCGACGTTTGGGAAGTGCATACTTGCGTCTAAGACGATTGCGGCGTGCGCCCTCTCTGGTCCGGAACGACCACAATAGTTAGAATGCTCATGTCATCCCCATTGGAGGACAATCTGTTAATATTCTACTACCAACACCGAATGAGCCAAATCCAACTGGTAGGTACCTTTTCCACAATTAAATATTGTTAATCTTTTTTAAATAGTTTTTTCTTTCAACCAAAAAATATGTGATTTTTTGTTACTTAATTCATAGAAGCTACCATGGAAAATTTGAATGGAGATCAACCAACTGATCAAAACATGATGCTTCCCATCGGGCATCCAAATATCGGTTAGTCTTACAGTTTTTCCTGTCAATCATCAGTTGTTACAATTTTGATTTTTTATAAACTGAATTTGAGAGAGAGCAAGTAACGAATTTTATGGCCAAGAATGAATCTACTAAAATCAATCGAATTGTTATATACTGTAGTAACAATTAAACATGTATATACATCTATACATTACCATGCTAATAGCCACTGTTTTATCTATCACACAATTGATTTACGAAATCTTATTAAACATGTATATACATCTATGCTGCTCATCTTTTTTTGTTATCACGTAGGAATGTCCCATAGAAAAATAGTATTTCAACTTTGGGAAAATTGTCAACATGAGAGTGTTATGACTGATGAAGCGACAGATGTACAACAGGTAATAAGTAAATTTATTTATTCGATATTGTGTG
>BPLS01011916.1:0-26307 GCA_019656275.1 Rhododendron kiyosumense | reverse complement strand
AGAGAGAGAGAACAGAGAAGTGAGAGAGACGTAGGGAGCCCCTAAGGGGGTCTTCCCCCACCAGATTATTTGTAAGTTTTGTTTGAGAAATAAATAAAAGTAGTGTATATGATTGTGTGAATTCTCTCTTTATTCCCAACATGGATGGATCCGTTCATGGACCTTCAAAGTTCTAGATTTTTTTGGTGGGGAAGAGAATGGAATGAATAAATAATAGATTTTCCTTCCAAGTCCTTAAATTATGGAATTGTAATTGACCTTTTAAAATGTTTTAGGAATGATAAATCACTGGACCCATCAAGGGAAAAAAGAATATTCAGGCTTGTCAATATTTCCAAATCCGTTTGGACAGATATGAGGAAAAAGCTATCTCTAAAAAGGACACAATCATTTGAATCTAGTTACCTTCCCTGTTTTCCTTGGGCCAATTTAAGTCCCATTGAGAGTGATTTCGTCAAAATTGTTTAGAATTAATGATCTCTACCATAATTGCATTGTTAGATTCAACTAATAGTTTCAATACCCATAAGGAATACATATTGGTTTGCTTTCCAAAATCCCGATTTTGCTTAGCCTTGCCGTTTCAATACCCAATACCCATATATTGCTTTGCCCTTTTCGATTAATTGCTAGGGTCATAGAATGGAAATGAATAAAGAGTGGAGATTTATGCAGAAAAATGTGTTACAAATTTAACAGTGAAGGGAATTTATGTGGGCCACCAACCATCGCCTTCCTTCCAAAGAATGACATTGAAACAAAATTAAAAGTCAAAGTATTTATATACCGAAATTAAAAGAGGAAGGACTAAATTGAACTATTGGTGAAAATTGAACGAATATAAAAAAAATTTACTCTAGTGTAAATGTATATATATATACACACATCCCTAAACATCCAAGTTCCCATTAACTCTCTTATGTGTCCATCCTTAAACATGCATCTACATTTACTCCTCTTGTTTTTTTCAAGGCTCCTCCTATTTTTTCAAGGCTCCTCCTATTAGCACAACCCATGCAAAGGAAAAACATAACCGCCAACATCGCTAATGTAATCTCCAACAGCTTCCTCGGCACCAAGCAGCCCAGCTGCCAACCTATATGTGGAAACCTAAACATCCCTTACCCGTTCGGCATAGGGGCTAACTGCTCCTTGGATTTGCACTTCCAAATCAACTGCACCACTGATTTAGAGCCCTTCTTGGGCGGCCTCAAGGTCCTATCCATCTTACCAACCCAAGTCCAGGTCCAAAACTTTGTTGCTTCTGGGTGCTACGACCAAGCCGAGAACGTGATCAGTGGTTTTTCTCAGCCTGGTTGTCTGAGCCGTACACGTTTTTGGACACGGCAAATAAGTTAACAGTCGTCAAGTGCGATGACTTTGTGCGCACAATGGGGGGGTTAAGCCAAGATTTAGGGATCCTCTTTACTAGATGTGGATCCACATGCTCCGATAGTACGGACAGGATTGATGCGAATTGTAACGGTGTTGGTTGTTGCCAAACCGATGTTCCAAAGGGGCTGAAGGAGTACAACGTTTCCCTTTTTAGCTTTTCCAATTGTAGACACCCCAATCCGATTTCCCAATCGTTTTTACTTTTCTTTTTAGTTTCTTGTTCCCCCAATGACGAATCAGGTCAAAAACAGTCTTGAGTAAATGAAATGGCTTGAACTTGGTATGTGTGGAACCCATCCTTAAACCCCAAAGCCCTTAAATCCAAACCCTGACTGGAGTATTAACCTTTGCGCGACCCAATGACTTCGTCGCGCGATGATTCACTTGCCAGGTGGTGGTCAAAGTCAAACTTTGACTGATTGACCGTCGCGGGGAAGCCAGAACCATCACGCGATGATCTGACTCCATCGCGCGATGGTTGACACCTGTCATATCCACCTTTTTCCAGCTGGAGTTTGTGATGATCAGGGGTCTATAGGCCTGTGCAACCCCGTTACGTCGGCTGAACAGCATTTTGCAGGGCCACCCTTGCACCACCTCCACCCCACTCTCCCATCACACTCCATACCCTACTTCTCCACCAAGTAAGTGCAACTAGCATTGTTGCCTGGCTGCATTGCCTTGCACCTCCGCCAATAAGCCTTTCTACTTCTATAAAAAGCCCCCATTTGTTCTCTTTCAAAGGGTTACAAAAAAAATCCAAGAGAGAAGAAAGAAGCTCAAGCCTACATTCTCCTCTCACTCAAACTACTTGCATTCAATCATCCCCCAAGCCATATCATCCCATTCAAGTCATCCTCAAGACACTCAAGCGAAGGTATAACCTTGATTGTTTACTGTTTTGATCTCTAAGGGGGGTTGACAGGGCCAAGGCTGGTAATCAATATCAGTCTTGGTCCCAAAGCCAGCAAATTTACAAGTTACTATGGATTGGCAAACCCACGCGCGAGGAACCCATTCTATCACGCGATGCTTCTAGCTCGTGTGACATGGTCCTCGTGGGGATGGGATACTTGCCCTGGAGTAGATACGTGGTTATATGCTTTCCTGCCAAATAATATTTGGTATATTTCCACTATTTTGCATGCTAAAATCGGTATATTGTTCATTCTATTCTTATAATTACTTTGGAATGCCCCTGGGTTGCTCCTGAATATGTCTCAGAGCTCAGGCATGCAAAGCAATTCCTGGAAGTCCAGTCAGAACAATCGCGCGAGGGTTTCACTTCATCGCGCGATGGTTTGGCTGTTTCCAGAAACTGCCCTTGCATGAGCAGCTAGGCCTTTGGCCCTTGCCTTAACACCCTCACTGTTTAAGGGTTGTATCTTATTCCTATTCATTCGAATTGTAATAGTTATTTATTCTCAATACCTATGAACTGCTTGGTTTGACCCTGGGTGTGCACTGGTCCTTCCAGAGCCCAAAGGGAGATGAAATCTAACCTATTGATGGTTTGTCAACACTCGCACGATAGTCTGAGAATATCGCGCGATGGTCTGGCTTGCATGCATGAACTCTTGTGCATGCAAGCTGGCCACTGCTCACGGTAAACTTAGATCAAAGCACTGTTTTGACACCCTGAAATCAGTGTTATATATTATCTCATTTATTTCCTCATCATTTCATTCACTCATGTTATTACACATCACAAACTGCAAATTGTTACAGTTTTAATCCCCGATTAACTGTTCCCCCGCCCTAAATGGCTAAAAATTGATTAATCAAATAGAATCGTAAAAAAACAAACATTTTCGCAAATGCCTAAGTAGAGACCGATCTCCGGATTGGGCGAGAGGGGTGCCATAAAACCCTTCCCCTCTCGTAACCTGGCTCTCGAACCCAGATATGGTTATGACGGACTGGTTCCTTAACTTTTTTTCAAAACAAACAAGCGTGGCAAGTGCTTCGAAATACGGTTCCTTGGGTGTCAGACCTTCAAACCCGAGTGGTGGCTCTGTATTTTGCGAGCGCTTGTCGTCCAGCTTAAAGCGCTCCATCGAACCGGCATTTAGAAAGAAACGGAATCCTTTTTAAAAGGGCGCGCATGCCCACAGTGGCGACTCTGCTGGGGATTGAACCAATATTGGTCTATACTTAAAATTTAATACACTTAAGAACAGTCCCACAAAAGTCTGTCAAAATAGTGAGTTTCGCGTTGCTAAAGAAAGGATTGGTGACTTAACAGGACCTCGTGTCCGGCCATCCAATCTGGGGCTTTTCCGATTGTTCTCTTGTGTAGTTTCTTCTAAGTATTGATCAGTAAAGAGAGCCAAAATTTGAAAAGGCATTTGCGAATTTGCGATTCTGTTTCATTAAACAACTTTTTAGCATTCTTCATTTGCATCGATGTGGGATAAGCCTCGTTGGATCGTTTTGGCAATCCGGCACGGTTTACCGGAGCCCGGGGACCCCGAATGACCAACAACCTTCGACGATGATGAGTCATTCTACCGTTTGACTGTTGCTCTGCAGTTACACGGGCAGCGGGAGGTATATCTTGGCTCTAGTTCGAGGAACCCGTTACAAACCAAAACCAGCCTTTGCATATACAAAGCACTAGAACTCTTCAAACTAGGACAGGTACCTACAGGGTAAGATCTACTTGCATCTAACCCCATATACTATCTATGTGTTACTGCTTTCATCATTGCACGCACTGTACATACATACCGTTTCGCGTAGGAGCATGTTTAGGGCAACTCCTAGGTTTTTTCTTACAAGTCTGTCTTATGCTTGTTAGGACACTGCTTGACCCAATGAAGAGTCATGCATCCCGATGGTGCATGTTACCATTTTTTCTCAAAAATCCTTTGATCAGTAGGGCTTTGAGAAATCAGTACTTTCTAAATCTTTGTTTATTACCCAATCGAGGTTTCAAACATAAAACAAGAAACGACGGAGAGAATGCCGTGATGCTTGTGACCGCCTCGGTTATCATGCGAAGCATGTACACCATTTAGGCCATGGCGCTGTGCCGCCTACGCCGCTTCGATTTCAGTATCACGTCATCTACACCGAGTTATTTCAAGTTCAAAAGTTGAAATTTCGAGAAGCGGAATAGTCAAAGCCTTAGATTGTTTTGACATCTCTTAGTATTAGTTGATTCAAATAAAGGATACACCCTCGAAAAGATTTCTGAGGATCACTGGCGATGTCCGAACATTATAAGACAGACTTGTCCTCTAGTCTTAGAGTCTAAGGGCGACACTGACGACGGCTGCTGTGCTTTCATTTTTAGTCTTTTATTTAAAAGTAGGATTGCTGCAAGGTCCTTATTAAGCCTTTTCTCACTTTCTGCAAGCGAAGTATCTGAATCATTGCACCGCCAAGGAACGTATCGAGGCAAAAAGCCAAACCCACTTGGGAACGTCTGTATCGTAATCTGGTTCAAAGGCTAGTCAGGTCTCAAGCCCAGTCAGTCACTACGGAAGACTCATCGCGTTCACTGCTTGCCACTTTACAGTCAACCTCGTCTCCTATCCTTGAAGAAACAGGATCTCCGGAATCACCTACTCCATCCTCTGCATCAAGTACCTCATGACCACCAGTTATGGCAGATCAGTCGCAACCGCTCACTATGGAAACTATTCTTATGAACATCCAAACTAGTATCGCTACTATACAACAAAGGGCCACTCAGACAGATGCCAACATGACCCGCTTGAATGACCTCTTTAACACTCGTCTACCTCCAGCTGTTCAAGAAGAAGGCGAGGCCGAAGAGGACGTGCATGAGCAACCTGTCATGATCGAAGATCCAGACCATCTAGGGCATTTGGTAGCTTTGCTCAATCGTAGGAGGGCTCAAACTTCTGTTCAAAATCCAAGTACTACTGCTATTAGGACCGTTCAGAACCCTGACATGACTGCTTTTGTCGCAAAGATGGCTAGGCTGGAGGAATCCATTTCAAAATCTGAGAAGATCAGTGCTGGAGGTATCGATTTGGATCGTCTCTGCCTTTATCCTAATGCCAAACTCCCTGACAAGTTCAAAATGCCGGACATGGCCAAGTTTGACGGCAATGGCGACCCTAAAACCCATCTCTATGGTTACCATGCTGCCATGAAGCTCCTGTCAGTTGAGCCCGAGGCCATGTCTCAGCTATTTCCTTAAACCCTCTCAGGCCCTACTTTCCACTGGTTCCTGTCACTCGACATAGCCAAGCGAAGGACTTGGGAAGACATCGGGGCTGCGTTTATTTCGCAGTACAGCTATAATTCCCAGCTCAAAATGACTACCCGTGAGTTGGAGTCCACTAAAATGGAAGCTAAGGAATCCTTCGCGGATTTCGTCAAGAGATGGAGGGCCAAGGCCGCTCAAATGACCGAACGCCCGAGCGAGAGGGATCAGCTCCGCATCATCTTCCACAATCTCCAGCCTGATTATGTTAGACACTTGGTCCTCGTTCAAGCATCCTCCAATTTCGACACTTTCTTCGATTCTGGCCTGGCCATCGAAGATGCGCTGCAAAGTGGGATCCTGTCTAAAGGGGAGTCTCCTAATCCGCCAAAGTCAAAGCCTCGGGCATACTCCGGGAATACCAATGCGCTGTTTGGGGGAGGGACTTACTCCAACACCGCAACTAGTGGTACCAATGCATCTTCCTCCAATGCAACCAATCACATTGTTGATGTCAACCAAGTGCAGGCTCCGCAGAATAACCGACCTCGTAATCAACCCCGCAGCTTCTCCGCGTTTGAGGCTCCATTGTCTTCGGTACTAGAAAAACTGATCCAATCAGGGCATCTAAAACCTCTCGACCCAGCTCCTCTGCCTAAGAAGCCGTCGCCCAATTTCAAGGCCAATCTCTATTGTGCCTATCATCAAGGGGCTGGCTATCTTACGGATTCCTGCTTCCGTCTTCGTCATGCAATTCAGGATCTCATAGATGAAGGAACCCTTCACACTCCACCTCCTTGTACAGAAAAGCCAAATATCCTTTCCAATTCCATGCCAAAGCACAATGCTACTCCACACATCAACCAAATATCCATCAGTTCCACTGATATTAACCCTAGCTCCACTATATTCAACCCTACTGACTACATAACCTCAACAGAACAACCTAGGCCTGTCGTGCCTATACCTTCCCAACCCGAAGCCGAGATTTCCTATATCCACTCCGAAGAAGGATAGTCGTCCAATTCTAATATGCCTTCTGCACGCCTGCAGAATGGAGCATTTGTGTTTAATGCCTCCATCAGTGACCTCTTCCATCAATCCATCCCCGCTATGCAGCTCAATTCTGCTTCCTCCTTGGACAGCCCATATTTCAACGTGACAGATCCCAATCCCTCTCCAAGTCTGATGCACCGTTTTGGATCTGTTATTCCCTATCTGTTAGAACAACCACTTAACATGCAAGCTGTGGGGTGGGCCATAGCTGACAATGACAATTATGCCACCCCCATAATCAATGAATGGACAGAACTGGAACTAGATGGTTTTCCTCAGGACCCCGAATACGTCCCTTTTGACCATGCTTGATATGATGCTTGGATGGCCAACTATGAAGCAGCCATGCTTGATCCTTTGGACGGTTTCTCATTGGACATGCTGTTCCAACAGCCTCAACCTATTTTGCCCGATGAGGAGTACTATTAGGATCCCGAGCCTGCATGGCAGCCTCCGTTGGAATTTGACCCTAATCCTCTCCAGGGTTACGCTTTACCCAACTATGAAATTCAATACCTGGAGGATGACCTTGTTCAAGATGAGACTCGTGTCTTAGGGGAATGCTTCTTCCCATTTACTCTAGACAGATTGGTTAATTCAGTAACTGAGGCCGAATATGACCCTACCTTTTACATCACCGATGAAAACCTCCCACGCCCCGTGGTACCTTTCCTGCCGGAAGAAGATTTCAACATCATGGTCACGGATCTGATACCACCAGCCAACCTTTGGGACGTCGATGATGTAGTCAATATCCAAGTCGGATCTGAGGTTTGGACCGTCAATCGTTCCTTTGCTGATGGAGGACTTTGGGACGTCCCTTTCGTTGCTAATACGGAACCTATCCGGGAAGCTATAGCCGTTGGGGATCCGGACTTTTGGGATTCTCTGCTGTTGAAAGATCTGGCCGAAGACCTAAGCTTGGACATGGAAGTACCTGTAACCCTGCCGGCCTCTGACAAAGGAAAGCGCAAATTGGGGGAGGTCCTTGCTGATCTTTGGGATGATAGTCAAGACCCTTAGGTGGTGCCCTCTTTAGAGAACATTCTTAACGTTACAAGGAGTGGACGAGTTTTTCAGCCTGCTAATCTGCAAGCTGGAAGTTTGTCCAATTCTTCTAACCGGAAGAATGAACCTCCTACTTTCTCAAAGACTGCACCATTTGAGGTGCCTGCCTGCTCTTCGACTGATAACCTGATTCAAAGGCAATTAGAGTGGATTCCCGCTGCCATATCATTATGGGGACTAATCTGTTCCTCCCGTGAGCACCATCAGAAGTTTTGCCACGCTCTATCTCGTCTCGAGATTCAACCAGACATCACGCCAGAAGCGATGATATCCCTTATCCTCCCGCCTACCTCTAAGCACACTGTGACCTTCACCGACAAGGACCTACGAATTGAAGGAGTCTACCACAATCGCCCCTTATACATCACTGTCAAAAGCCGCGGACTCTGGGTTCCGACCGTTCTTATCGATAATGGCTCGGCAATCAATGTTTGCCCCTTGAGGGTGGCTTACCGGCTGGGGCTAACCAGAAAGGACTTCACACCCTCCAACATGGCTGTCAAGGCATACGACAGTACTCGCCGTGTGGTTAAGGGCACCCTTCTACTCGAGCTCGATGCGGAAGGATTCAAAATGGATGTCGAATTCCATGTGGTTGACATCCTGGCCTCCTTCAATCTTTTGTTAGGTAGACCATGGCTTCACAGATCTGATATCATGGCTGTACCGTCCACTCTCCATCAGAAGGTCATGTTGGGACTTCCTACTGAGACTTTAACCATCTGCGAGGACTCGGGCATTCGCCCGCTTAAAGAGGATGGCACACCTGTTTTGGGCATCACGCACGACAGTGAAGATGTCGACCTTGCGGGCTTCTCTTTCGACACTTCTGGCTCGATTTTGGCCATCAACGTGGATGGGGACTTTGTTATAAGCTCTGTCGCTCTAGACATCATGAGGAGGATGTCCTATCTACCTAGTCTCGGTTTAGGGATTCACCAACAAGGGATCCCGGAATTCCCTACCTTTCCTTCCTGTGAGGGCCGCTTCGGTTTGGGGTATTCTTCCTCAGCCGAAGATGCCAAAAGAAGGAAATGTACGGGAAAACCTCGATCTCTCTATGGTGAATCTGACAGCTATTTTGTTCGTGAAGTGGGAAATGATCTCTATATTGGGCAAGCTGAGCCGTTTATCGATTCGGTCACTGGGAAGCTGCTCCCCGGTTTTGAAATCTTCGCTGACGATACTTGGTCTTCTAGTGACGAGGAACCAGCAAAAACAGAATTCAAAAGAAATCTTAGCCGACCCAAGCCAAAGACTGACTGGTTGGGATCTTTTAATCAAGGGAACTTGGAACAGTTGTTCTCTGAATTCTCCCAAGTGGGTTTGGTCAAGGAAGCTGAAGAGGCCGAAGTGTTCATGCTCGGGCCCGACGCCCTCGAGGATCCCACCTCTCTTATTATAGAAGCCAAGGGTGGCCTTAAAAATTGCATTTTTAAGCCGCGCCTTACTTGCATTGATGACATAACTGAGTCTGACACTAAGTCTGTTAAGTCTCTCGAGTCTAAATCTAGTTCTGAGTCGGAGTTTGTGCCTCTCGGCCCTCCACGTCATAGCTTTTACTTTGAATTCGACTCCCTTGTACTTGGCGACCCCACAGGGTCTTATGAGATTAAGGAATCCTCTTTTGACTACTTGAATGATCTTTACATAAACTGTGTTAACCCCGACGATGAAGGGATGGATTTCAATGGGGACATTCCCAAGGAAATCCGTGCCCTCATCGAGAGGGAAGGCGAAAGGCATGCTCAGCCACTAAAAGATGAAGTAGTTTTCATAAATCTGAAAGATGAAAGTGATCCTCGAATGGTTCAAGTGGGCTCCACGTTAAATCCAGAGGAGCATAGTGGTTTCAAGGAACTCCTCACTGAATTTGAAGATGTCTTTGCATGGTCTCATCAAGACATGCCCGGTATCAATCCTGAGATAGTGAAGCATCGAATCCCTCTGTTGCCAGATGCTAAGCCAGTGAAACAGAAACTCAGACGAATGCGACCAGACTGTGTTCAAAAAATCAAAGAGGAAGTTACCAAACAAATCGACGCCGGATTCCTTGTGGTCTCTCAATATCCCACATGGGTGGCCAACATCGTACCGATTCCCAAAAAGAATGGTTAGATTCGCGTTTGTGTCGATTTCCGGGACTTAAACAAAGCAAGCCCCAAGGACGATTTTCCATTGCCATACATCGATGTGCTTGTGGATAATACCGCGGGGCATGCTTTGCTTTCGTTCATGGACGGTTTCTCGGGCTACAATCACATCCTCATGGCACCCGAAGACCGCGAAAAAATGACCTTCATTACCGAATGGGGGACTTACTGTTATTTGGTCATGCCATTTGGGTTGAAGAACGCCGGTTCCACTTATCAGAAGGCAGCTACGACTATCTTACACGACATGATGCACAAAGAGGTTGAAGTCTACGTCGACGATATGATTGCCAAGTCGAAAACTCGGGAAGGACATATTCCCGTACTAAGGAAGCTTTTCGAAAGACTCTGTGAATTCCGGATGCGTCTTAATCCACAGAAGTGTACCTTTGGGGTCACAGCGGGCAAGATGCTCGGTTTCATGATCACTTCTCGTGGGATCGAAGTTGTCCCATCAAAAATCGAGGCCGTACTGGGAATGAAGCCACCTGAGTTTGAAAAGGGAGTGCGGAGCTTTTTGGGGAAGGTCCAGTTCATCAGCAGATTCATCGCCAAGTTAACCTTAACTTGCTAGCCGATATTTCATCACTCAAGAAGGACACCTCGTTTGTATGGTCGGATAAATGCCAAGTGGTCTTTTCCTCAATCCAGAACTATTTGCAGAACCCTCCCGTTCTCATGCCGCCGGTGCCCGGGAAACCCCTGATTCTTTACTTGTCTGTAAACCCTACGTCCATGGGATGCTTACTAGCTCAAGAAGGGGATAAGGGAATTGAGAAAGCCATTTACTACTTAAGTAAGAAGATGGTTGGATCCGAGGAATGCTACACTGCCTTGGAAAAGACATGTTGGGCCCTCGTCTGTGCCTCCAAGAAATTGAGACACTACATGTTGGCTTATCCAGTGAAGTTGATTTCTCGAATGGACCCCCTCAAGTATCTATTTGAGAAACCTGCGCTCACTGGTAAGTTAGCACATTGGTTGCTTCTCTTGGCTGAATTCGACCTCGAATATGTCACAAGAAAATCAGTAAAAGGGCGTGCCATTGCTGAATTCTTAGCCGACCACCCGGTGGACGGACCGGAGGATTCAGATTTTGTGTTCTCAGATGAGGAAGTATTAGCAGTTGTCGAAGATGTTTGGACTCTTTACTTCGATGGAGCAGCCAATCAGAAAGGGTTTGGAATCGGGGTCTTGTTGATCACCCCTGACGGTTCTCATGTTTCGCTTGCATTTAAGCTCAATTTCGACGTTACGAACAACCAAGCAGAATATGAAGCCTGCATCGTAGGTATGGAGGCTGCGCTCGCACTAGGTGTTGAGAAACTCGAAGTCATCGGAGATTCCAACCTTGTCGTGTCTCAAGCCAACGGGGATTGGAGGGTACGTGAAGAGAAGTTGAAACCCTATCATCAGGATTTAGAGGGGCTAATTCCTCATTTCAACAAAGTTACTTTCACTCATGTTCCCCGATTGAAGAACCACTTTGCCGATGCACTTGCTACTTTAGCTTCCATGATCGAACTGCCCTTGGGAGTCAAGCTCTGCCCTATTCTAATTGAACAACGGGATTGTCCTGCCTATCAATACGTCAACGCCATCGATGATGTCGATGATGGCCTACCCTGGTACCATGACATATGGAACTTTGTCGAGAGTGGCTTGTATCCAGCTGAGTCCTCTAAAAAGGATCAAATTGCGCTACGAAGGATCGCTGCTCAATACATTATCTGTGGGGGAAGGTTATACAAGAGGTCTCACTGCGGGATGCACAAACTCTGTGTCAATGGCACCGAAGCTGTCAGAATCATGGAAGAAATCCATGAAGGGGTCTGTGGTCCTCACATGAGCGGTGTCATGCTTGCTAGGAAGATCTTGCGTCAAGGCTACTTCTGGTCAACTATGGAATCTCAGTGTGTGGATTACGTGCGGCGATGTCACAAATGCCAAATCCATGCTAATCTAATGCATGTTCCACCCTCCAATCTATTTGGCATGGCTTCGCCTTGGCTTTTCTCTGTGTGGGGTATCGACGTCATCGGCATGGTCAGGCCCTCTGCTTCAAACGGCCACAAGTTCATTTTTGGTAGCAATCGATTACTTCACTAAGGGGTGGAAGCTGAATCGTACAAGACTTTGACCGCAGTTCAAGTTGCTCAGTTCATCAAAAAGAACATCATCTACCGGTATGGGGTCCCCCAGGCATTTGTATCGGACAATGGGAACCATTTCAAAGGCAGGGTCCTGGAGCTCTTTGAGGAATTCCAGATTCAAATCCACCATTCAACTGTCTATCGCCCTCAGACAAATGGGGCAGTCGAAGCGGCAAACAAGAATGTTGAGACAATCATCAAAAAATCCGCAGAATCCGCCAGGGACTGGCACGAGCAACTGCCTCTGGCTCTTTGGGGATATCGAACATCGATTCGAACGTCGACAGGGGCCACTTCCTATTCCTTGGTCTACGAGATGGAAGCGGTTCTCCCTATAGAGCTTGAGGTACCATCTCTGAGGATTATGGTAGAATCAGAACTCTCGAAATCCGAATGGCTCAGTGGAAGATTTGTCAAGCTTATGCTTTTTGATGAGCGGAGGCTCCGAGCCTTGTATCATGTTCAGGGGTATCACCGGAGAATCGCCCGGGCATTCAATAAGAAAGTGAAGTCTAGGGACTTAATCGAAGGGGACGTGGTCACAAAGGAGATTCGAGCGCCAGTTTTCGATCCTCGCGGTAAATTCCAACCTAAGCGTTCCGGACCGTATATCATCAAGACCATCCTTTTTGGGGGAGCGGCTCAGCTCATTGATCTCGATGGCAATGAGTTCAACACTCTGGTTAACCTAGATCAACTTAAGCGTTACTATTCCTGAGAGAAGCTCGTTGGACCAAAAACCGCAAGGGTGGGCGGTTCCAAGCAAAAATTAGAGCAGGCCTGCTAGATTGAAAACCTGAAAAGGCAGTTTAGGCAAAAATAAACAGGCATCAATCAAAGCTCGCTAGACCGAAAATCCAAATGGACTGTTCTAGGCAAAAGTTAGAGCGCAAAAGGAGAGCCAGAATACCCGAGCGAACTTTAGCCTGAACTACGTGCTGACCTGATTCCTTGAAAAGGGATACGTAGACAATCTCTCTGTGAGATTCGGTCACAATCAATCAACTTAATCCATGGTTTCCCAATTACTAGAGTTCGGTTCGACATACAAGCGACGCAGTGGTTCAACACTCGAATCAAAAGGGGAGAGCTCTCCAATTTTCACCTTTATTTAAACTATAACTTCTATTGCACAGGCTGAGCAATCTTAAACAAACGATTACGCATAAAGACAGAATAAAAACACTCGAGGCCTTAACAGGCTCACAGTTTATTCTAGATCATTCAAGTCCATCAAAGAGTCAGTTGTTGTTTTGCCTGCTTGCAACCTCTCTTTTCAACCATGCTTGATACCGGTGCATAAGCTCTGTGCTGAAATCTGGATCAGCTCCTCCGAGTCGTCTCAGACCCCAATTGTGCTCGTACCCTCTCAAATTCTAGGCAGTGAAGGCAGGGACTTGGAAACCCTCAATCTTGGCTCGGTGAAGCCCTTGGCTCATTCCCAACTGACGAAGAATGCGGCCCGAAACATAGAAGGTGAAAGCGGTCAGCCCAGCTATCACCATTCTTTCAAAACCAGCAGAATTTAAGGCCATATCCGGGATGTTCAAGGCCTCATGCCTCCTGGTGATCTCGTTCGGTAGCATCTCCTTCATGAAGGTATACTATTGCTGCACGGTCATTTCTGGGTAGATCATACCCCGCTGATGCATTTGACCGTGCAGATGGGGCCAATTCGCCTCCGGCGCCGTGAGCAATCCCAATTTGTCAGACAACCAGAGCTACAAGAGCGGAAAAACAAGTAAGAATTCATATAAAGCTTGAGCGGAAAAACAAGTAAGAAGCCTCGATAAAGCCTTAGCCGAGCGACGAGATAAAAAAAAAAATGGGACGTGCAAAAATGCGAAAAGGTGAGCTGAGTGA
Organism: Rhododendron kiyosumense; assembly: GCA_019656275.1. Lineage (NCBI taxonomy): Eukaryota > Viridiplantae > Streptophyta > Magnoliopsida > Ericales > Ericaceae > Rhododendron > Rhododendron kiyosumense. The sequence goes on along the minus strand of BPLS01011916.1, from coordinate 12,439 downwards.
GGATTTACCTGCAGCAGGAGTGGGCTACCACCAAAGACATTTGTTTGGCCAGCAAAAACTAAATCCAAAACCATTAGTGTCTCAGCTAGAACAAGTGGCACTACATTCCTGTGAGCGCCCATTTGAGTAGCAACGCTCACCAGCGCAGGGTTCACTTGCCCATTCGGGGATTCTAGCAAGTAAGCGGCCAACACGCTGATCGCCAGAGCGAACCGACGCCGGGCCTGCAGGGCTATGTCCTCGACATTACCTTCCAGCCCGTACCATTCCATCAGACGCATGATATTAATTTGCCCACCAGCTAACAAACTTTCAGTTGCTCCCCCAGTGATATTAAGGCTTAACTGCAGGAGCTTGGGTATATTTTTCCTGTAAGGCGGCACGACAATCACGCTCGAGACAACACCTTGGAGGTATGCTTGGAACTCCTCCATGGTTGGGCACAACTCATTGATCCCAAACCTGAACACATGGACATCCGGATCCCAGAATTGCACGGCAGCCCTCAGAAATTCAGGGCGGAGCCTCACATTGCGGAGAAAACGGAATGTGGCCAGCCCGTGAGACCGGAATGACAGCCAATCTCCGGCAACGAAAGCTGTGAGCCATGGACTGATCAAAACCGGGAGATTATTCGCCATCTTGTTTTCTCTGGAACTCTCAAACTGTGGGAAGAATGCCTTTCGTTAACAGAGCTGTTGCTTCTTTATAGTCCGAATGTGTGTGATGCTCTCCGTTTTCAATGCAGACAGCCATACAACGTGGCCTTTCCTTCTTCAAAGTGAAGGCATCTGCAGGCTGCCCCTGAAGGTACCCTGAATATTAAAGGACATGACAAGGCCCATCAGTCTCAGAAACCTGGAGTGGTCAAATAAAGGTGGCCTGGCACAGGTCGACCATCGCGCGATGGTCTCACTCCATCGCGCGAGTGAGGAACCCCACTCCATCGGGCGATGGACTCACTTCATCGCACGACGGTTTAGCCTGCAATTTGACAGATTATGCCAGCTACTGTCCAACTTTGGTCGCTTTTGATTCCAAGGGTTCTTTTGTGGTTTTTATGGTTCCAGCAAGTCATTATAAGCATATATGACTGTGTCCAAGCATCGAATTAGAAATATTGCGTTTAACGAAGATTTTGGACCCTCGGCGGCCCATTTTAAGTGCAAATAACCATTTCGGAGGTTCGTAACTCACTTCAAAGATGTACTCTCCCTTCTCTCATGTCGTACAGGTCATGGTGACCCAACGTGACTGTGCGGAGGTGTCGGTTTCAATCCGGGACATAATAGAGTCATATCTTTTCGTCTCGTGTCCGTTTTGTGTCCTTTATGACACTTTTGGTCAAGTTTGTGTTTTGGAAATACATTTCTCGATTCCGTCAGCTTGCATAGGTCATTGTGCACACATATGACCTTACTATAGCATCAGTTTCATCCAAGTTGGGATATTTCGAGTTTTGGCTTACAAATGTCCAAAATTCCGTCATACTTCTCGTATCCTGACCGTATCCAAAAGTCTTTTAGTGTTGTTTTTCCAAGCTAAGTCTTCTCTGTACATATACGTGCATCTGTGAGCGGTCTCCGTACATCATCAATGCAAGTTTGGTAGCGGTAAGCGCTTATTTGCTCTAATTCATCACAAGAGTAAAAAAAATAAACCGAAAATGCAAATTTTATAGCTAAAACCACGATCTATCCGTGTCAAAAGGAAGGAAACTACTATGCATGTGGCACTTCGGCCACCCAGAAAGCATCATGTCAAGCTTGGGCACACCTGCCCATCCAATCAAAAAGGCATGCTGGCCTCCAAAAGAAATACCTATCAAAATATCAACTAAGGCGCTCCGGCCTTTTGTCCATCTATCTACGCGGGCACGCACGCCCAAAAGCAAAAATCAAACGTGCAGAAAGTGAGATGAGGCTCCTCAACGGCCCTCAGTCCTCCCGAAACCAATCACCCTCTCCGTCATCATCATCATCGTCCCTCTCCATCGGATCCTGTCTAAAACCAGGATCGTCTACAGAGTCGTCAGACCCACTGCTGTTAGACGCATCCTCTCCTTCTTCCTCCTCCTCTTCGTCTTCATCCTCAGAGACCTCAGGCAGGATTAGTCGCTTCTTGCGGACCGGCTCATCTTGTGAAGGCCTCTGGCGCATCTTTAGCTGGTACCTCTCCTCAGCAAGCGCCACCACCACTCGGGCTGCCTCCTCACTTGCAACGGGTGGCCGTGATCCCCGCGTCTGTGGTCTGGTAGTAGGTACAGGAGCAGGAGTCCTAGCAGCCAGCTTCTTCTGTGGAGGATCCCTAGTGCTCTTCCTCCTAAGAATCGCCCTTCCCTGTGCCTGCATTGTAATTTTTATATGTTAGCATATGTTTTGCGTATTGCATGTTTTAAAGCAGGTACAATCAATCCTCAATCAAGTGCAAATCAAAGCATGCTGAATATCAAGCCAGAGTGTGTATACATGTATCCAGTATCAAAAGCAGGAATGTATCGTATGCAAGAATGTATTGTTCGTGGGAATGTATCGTTTTCCAGAAGACATACCTGAGATCTCCGAGCTGCTGGCTGAGGATAGCGTAAGTCCAATGGCAGGCCACTCGCCGCCCTTCTTATCACGTTCTCCAATGCAAGCATGCGCCGAACAACCTCATTCACCCATTCATTGGGCACCTGCAAAGATAATCCGAGTATGAGCAGTTGAATGACATTTCAAACCTTATCAAAAGCACAAACAATGAAAGCAATAATGTCTTACCGGCACGGTAACGGGCGCTGGCTCGACTCTGGCAGGGGTTATGTGCAGCTCAGCCGGATTGCCCTGAGAATCTAGCACTGCTATCTGCCATGTCAACTCTGGTGGCCCGCCTCTCACTGGTCCGCTCGGACCTCGCCTCGCGCGACTCTCACCACTACCCTACCTCCCTGAAACGGCTCTCCTCTCCTCGGCAGCTCCTCGAGCTTGGCTCCGAACCTCCCTGAACTCTCGAACTCCTAGTGGCCCCGCCAAGCGCTCCCTCTGGTAGGACGCGTAGTCCATGCAAGGACGCAAGTGGCGTTTCAGATCGGTATCAGGCCGTGTAAAGACCTCCAACTCGGCCAAGGTGTACTCCCCCGTGTGTGAGGCCCGTGGTGGAAGCGGTCCAGGCACCTGAAACCTAGCGTAGCCAAGCGATTGGCGTGTCACTCGGTCACCCAAGTACCACTGCCAACCAAAGGCCAACTCCAGCAACACTCTGCTCACCGTGACAACCCTGCTATGGGCCAAGTACTCCGGCTCAGGCTCTGCCGCCCTCCAGGGATCCCACTCAACCTGCACAGGCAAACAATGCAAGCATTGATCAGCGACAGCATTAAAGCAATAAAAAGGGGTACACATTCCCGTTTTTACAAAGTTTCATGTTATACCTGCGAGGGGCGAAGCTCGTCCAAGTATATCCTGAAGCCGTTCAGGTCACCACGGCCTCTCTTCTCTCCCATGTTCTTCTTACTCCAGATGTGTGCACGGGGGAGGATCCCCAAGTCCAAGCTCTTCGTCACTGGACGACACATGTTCAAAACTTCGTAGGCCCAGAGCTGCATGGTTAACAAGAAGTCAAAATATCAGTACAACAGTAACATTATTGAGTAAGTTATACGATTAAAGGGATGAATGCATATTGGAAATGTATTTCACTCTATTAAAGTCATATCACCCAGATCTGCCAGAACCCAGCAGTGCACATCTCCGTCCTCGACGAATCTCCCAGAAAGCCATAGGCTGCACCAAGCGCCACTCCTCCCCAATCAAAGCGTGAGGCCGTCCTCAAATCCCTCAACGCCGGCAAGTAAGACAGGTGTACTTTGCTATGCCTGTTTGGGTACAGGGTAGCGCCAAAAAGGTACAACAGGTACGCCCGGGCCATCTGCTCCGCCTCCTGATCGGTCGTCACCTCCTTTTTAAGATATCGGACAAACTGCCCGTATCTCGCCATCCCCTCCCCAATCTTGGGCACCTCACCCAAAAACCACTTCAAGGCCGCCTCGTCCTCCTGGATACCCGAGTCAAACGGGATGGGCTCACCCCCAACCCTCAAGCCAGTGATCGCCGCAAAGTCAGTGGGCATCACCATCATCTCCCCGACCGGTAGGTGGAAGGTATTCGTGGTATCCCTCCACCTCTCTACAAGAACAACCAGAACGGCATGATCATTCCTCGTCGGAGTGAGAGTCTGAATGAACTCTCTAAAGCCTGCCTCATCTACCAACTGCCTCACTCTCTCAGGCAAACCTTGATACAGTGCCAAGGAACTACACGCGCCCCCAAAGCCGCGGATGTCTCTCTGCCTCGCTCTCTCTTGCATCAGACATAAAAACAAACAACAAAGGATATATCAGCATGCAAAATTCTCATTTTCAAATTCTAGGTAATCAATGCAGCCTGGCGACAAATGGTTAGTTCAAGTTATTATGTCCCTCGCATAACACTTAACATGGAATTACGACCTTACTAGTCTAGCCTACTTCAGAAATTACTTCACATGCTTCAGTATGCAAATACGATAATTACACAAAGAAAAAGAGTGATCATCTGGAGTTACCTCAGACCAGCTGCTCGAGATATGAGTGTCAGGGTCTCTCAACACAAGCTCGGGGTCATACTCCGCTCGCCGTGGCCGGTAGGCTGTAAAACCCGACGGCACAAACAAGTGAGGAACGGGAAGCCTGTACCCCTCTGTTGAAAACGGAACCCGAGTCAAGCTCTCCGCCTTCGACGCTGCTGTCACTCTAGGGCTGTGCACTCTAGCACCGACCCTCTCCTCGGTCTCCGCGTCTCTCAATATCTCTTCCTCAGCGGCTCTCTCCCTCTCAGCCCTCGCTGCGGCCTCTGAAGTAGTTATCACTCGCTCTCGCTCCTCTCGAGCCTCCAAGACTGCAGCCCCTATTGCAGGGTTATCCTCCAAAAGCTGAGCAAGCTGTGCATCGCTCAAGAGTTCCGCGACATCTTGCTTTGTAATCGGCCTGTGGCCGGATGATGTCGCCGCTGGCCGGAAGAGCACGTCCTCCTCTCTGTATACAAATGGGACCTCGGTAGTGCCCCCCTCCTCAGTTACCATGCCCTTACCTCTCGCCGGATCCCTCGGCGGAGTCTCACTTGGCTCGGCATCACCACCACCGATGTCTCCACTGCCCGTGCCGCTAGAACTACCCCCAACCACGACGGAACCACTCACGGCCGTGCTTGGGTCCAGTTGCTCGATCACTGATCCCGCTGCCCCGACCGGCTCCGTCGTGCGATGATCTCCATCATCCCCAGTTGTCTGTGCATGGCCTTGTTCGCCATCGCCGCTGCCTGCTACCTCTGCACCAACATCCCCAACTGTCCCTGCCGACGGTTGATCCTCTATTCCGACCTCCATGGGCCCTCCCTCGTCTGGAGGACGATCAACAACCTCTCCTCCGCTACCCCCGTCGCCGTGGTCTGCCATGGATGAATGAATGAGCGTGGGTTCTTCGATTTTGACAAGGAATCAAGAGGCTTTGATGGATTGTGAGAGAGTTTGAGAGAGAGTTTAAGAGGGATTAGAGTTAAGGGAGTTTTGAAACTGCTATGAGCGGTTTCAAAACGTCCCCGTCGATTACAAAGGAAGCCAACAGGCGTGGGCTGGGTCTGGGCTCGTTTCAGAATCAAGCCCTAACTGGAAACCATTGCGCGATGGTCTGGCTTCGTCGCGCGATGGTCAATCTAGGCTCTTGACCAGATTTGACCTCTGTCTTGGCCCAACCCCACGGATTACTTCGGTACATAGCCCGTAAACTTCAATCTGGCCCTATAATGATTCTAGACCTCTACTTGGTGGTCATGACCAACGGCACCTTATATAATCAGCGACGATCCATCCGTCCAAATTCAAATTAGCGACGATCCATCCGTCCAAACTCAAATCAGCGACGATCCATCCGTCCTAATTCAAATCAGCGACGATCCATCCGTCCGACTCCTTGGTGCACGGTATTTGTATGTACTAGCTTGCACTTTTTATCCAATCGGCTTTTGAGTAAATTCAATGGGTGTCTGGAAATCTTTGACGTTACCCGTACCAGCCAATGGTGCTTCGCGTGCCGTCAAAGAAAGGCTACTGTGGACACCCCAATCCGATTTCCCAATCGTTTTTACTTTTCTTTTTAGTTTCTTGTTCCCCCGATGACGAATCAGGTCAAAAACAGTCTTGAGTAAATGAAATGGCTTGAACTTGGTATGTGTGGAACCCATCCTTAAACCCCAAAGCCCTTAAATCCAAACCCTGACCGGAGTATTAACCTTCGCGCGACCCAATGACTTCGTCGCGCGATGATTCACTTGCCAGGTGGTGGTCAAAGTCAAACTTTGACTGATTGACCGTCGCGGGGAAGCCAGAACCATCACGCGATGATCTGACTCCATCGCGCGATGGTTGACGCCTGTCATATCCACCTTTTTCCATGTAATAACTCTGAATTTCAATAAATGAAAAGTTATTTATTATTCGAGTTATTAATTTTAATTGCTTGAATTACTTTAATTCCTGTAATTTGTCATTATTGCACTTTAGTCCGTCAATTTTCGTTTCTTGCACTTTAGTCCCATTTAGCAAGCCTAGTTAGCTTCTAACCATCCGGTTGAAGAAACTAAACTAGGAAGTCATCTAGTCGCCATAAAATGACCATTTTGCCCCTCATTGAAACTTTTGACCCTTTTGAACCCTAGACTAAGAATTTATTATTCTTTTTCATTTAATTATTTTGGTTTTATTCTTTGTCCATTGGACAATAAATGTTAGGGAAACTATTATCCATTGGATAATAGAACTCCATTTGTTTATATTAAGTGTATACTTGGTTAAAGTACTAAGAATAATAAAAAAAATAGACTTTTTAATTACTTTAAAGTACTTTTTGATTATTTTAATATTAAAAGTGATCTAATAACTATCATCCATTGGATAATAGAAGTTAGGAGAATTTTTACCCAATGGATAAAAGGGTGAATCTTTCTAGTACCATGGGGATTATTAATCTAGTCTTTCTTTTAACCCATGTGTCTAGCCTAACCATATTTTTATTAGAAAGGTACATGGTACCAAGATTCCCAAAGTACCCTTTATTATTTTTTTATTGGGATTTTGAACTAACTAGATATAAGGGTACATATGTGTATATATATATTAGTACTTAGATGGTTAGAATATTACCTAAAGTACCATATGCCTATTTATTAGTTGTTGGTCAAATCCTAGGCCTTAAAGACTACTTTTGATCTTAAGTACCAAAAGAACTACTTATTTATTTATTTTTCTTGCAATATAACACATGTATATATATATATATATATATATATATATATAGTGTACTTGGCAAGAGAGTGAGAGGGAGAGAGAGAGAGAGAAGCTGTGAGAGAGAGAGAGAGGCGGGGGGGGGATGGGAGAAGAGAGGAGGAAGGAGATTTGCTTGTACCTTGGCATTGAACTACCAATGTACTTCAAGATTCTTGGATTCTTACTCTTCCAAGCCTAGCCTTAACTCCATTGTACTCCTTTGTACATTTTCCAATTTGTTAAACCCTTAGAATCTTGTACTAATCTTCTTCCTACCACAAATTAGTTCCAAGATCAAATCGAAGGACACCATAGCCATGCAACCCTAGGATTCTCCATTGATCTTTCAAGCAAAGTTGGATTTGATTTGATTAAACAAATGGGGAAAGGAGAGAGAGAGAGGGGCCGGCCAAAGGGAGTGAGAGGGGAGGACTTGCCTACAAATAGAGAGCCATTCTCATGCTTTGAACTCACACCTCAAACAATAGCTCTTCCTTCTCTCTAGAATTCCAAGTATTCTTGTTCTAAGTTCAAGAACTTTCTTTGTTCTTGAGTGTTCTTGAGCGATACCACCAAACCACTTCCAATACTACCCAACGATCCTTAAAGTAGCTTAGTTAAGGTTAGGAAGTTGTTTCTAGGAAAAGAAGTACAATTCTTTTCCTTTCGAAGCAAACCGAAGGCCGTTACGTCGCCGAAATCCAAAACCGTCGACCAATCTTCCGTAGCCGTCACTGCCTAGAAGAACGGTAATTAAATCCTTACTTTATTTTCCATAAGTAGTTTAATCTTGCTACTTTGAATCTCTACATATTTTTCCTAAAGTTTAAGAAGTTACTTGATCGTAGATAAAAAGTTGGAAATGCATGATTATGCTGATTATGAAATTCGAGCATGCTATGTAACTTAGATGATCTTGTTGTACTATTTCAAGGCTTGATTGAATGCATGTTGTTTGTAAAGTCTCACACGCGGAGTCTTGCATGAGAACGAGACACGAAAACCGAGAAAAGTAGAAACATGGCACCTAGGGTGTGTTTAACAAGGAAGTTGTGTTTTCCCGGTTGGAAAATATTTTCGAAACTACGTAATGATCATTTCAAGGGTATTACGTAAGTGTGTGTGCCAATGGGAACCCGGAACGGCGGAACCATTGTGAGGATACTCGGGAGACCGGTGCGGCGGAACCAAGGTTGGGTGAGTAGCTTGGTTTTCCGCGGTACGGAGCCAAAATGCAATGTGTGCCAATGGGAACCCGGTGCGGCGGAACCATTGTTAGGATACTCGGGAACCCGGAACGGCGGAACCGAGGTTGGGTGAGTTAAAAAGGTGTTTTTGAAAAGGGTAATAACGACATGGTTCACGACGAGTCGACACCAACGGTAGTTACAAAGCAATTGTGAAAGTGTTAGCGCTATTGTCTTTTTATCACTGCTTATGTACTTATCATGTGGAAATCGATGCTAGTATTAGGATTATACTAGTGAGCCTTCGTAGCTCATGGTGTTACCTTGTGGTGACCCTGACATATTATATGGGTGGCGACGCCGGTATAATATGTCAGATCTGATAGACGAACAGGGCGAACTATTCACCTTGGAGGTGTTCGGAGCCGAAGAACTCGCTAGGTTGGAGGAACAAGAGGAGCCATAGAGTAGGAACCTTAGTTCCCTTTTGTTATCTCTTTTGTATTTTAAAAGCTCCTATGAGAGCCGTGTTGTAATAATGAGCAATGACTCACTTTATTTCTATAATAAATTATTTCCTTAACATACCTAAAAATAGGGGCGTTACATTCCAGCTGGAGTTTGTGATGATCAGGGGTCTACAGGCCTGTGCAACCCCGTTACGTTGGCTGAACATCGTTTTGCAGGGCCACCCTTGCACCACCTCCACCCCACTCTCCCATCACACTCCATACCGTACTTCTCCACCAAGTAAGTGCAACCAGCATTGTTGGCTGGCTGCATTGCCTTGCACCTCCACCAATAAGCCATTCTACTTCTATAAAAAGCCCCCATTTGTTCTCTTTCAAAGGGTTACAAAAAAAATCCAAGAGAGAAGAAAGAAGCTCAAGCCTACATTCTCCTCTCACTCAAACTACTTGCATTCAATCATCCCCCAAGCCATATCATCCCATTCAAGTCATCCTCAAGACACTCAAGCGAAGGTATAACCTTTATTGTTTACTGTTTTGATCTCTGAGGGGGGCTGACAGGGCCAAGGCTGGTAATCAATATCAGTCTTGGTCCCAAAGCCAGCAAATTTACAAGTTACTATGGATTGGCAAACCCACGCGCGAGGAACCCATTCTATCACGCGATGCTTCTAGCTCGTGTGACATGGTCCTCGTGGGGATGAGATACTTGCCCTGGAGTAGATACGTGGTTATATGCTTTCCTGCCTAATAATATTTGGTATATTTCCACTGTTTTGCATGCTAAAATCGGTATATTGTTCATTCTATTCTTATAATTACTTTGGAATGCCCCTGGGTTGCTCCTGAATATGTCTCAGAGCTCAGGCATGAAAAGCAATTCCTGGAAGTCCAGTCAGAACAATCGCGCGAGGGTTTCACTTCATCGCGCGATGGTTTGGCTGTTTCCAGAAACTGCCCTTGCATGAGCAGCTAGGCCTTTGGCCCTTGCCTTAACACCCTCACTGTTTAAGGGTTGTATCTTATTCCTATTCATTCGAATTGTAATAGTTATTTATTCTCAATACCTATGAACTGCTTGGTTTGACCCTGGGTGTGCACTGGTCCTTCCAGAGCCCAAAGGGAGATGAAATCTAACCTATTGATGGTTTGTCAACACTCGCACGATAGTCTGAGAATATCGCGCGATGGTCTGGCTTGCATGCATGAACTCTCGTGCATGCAAGCTGGCCACTGCTCACGGTAAACTTAGATCAAAGCACTGTTTTGACACCCTGAAATCAGTGTTATATATTATCTCATTTATTTCCTCATCATTTCATTCACTCATGTTATTACACATCACAAACTGCAAATTGTTACAGTTTTAATCCCCGATTAATTGTTCCCCCGCCCTAAATGGCTAAAAATTGATTAATCAAACAGAATCGCAAACAAACAAACATTTTCGCAAATGCCTAAGTAGAGACCGATCTCCGGATTAGGCGAGAGGGGTGCCATAAAACCCTTCCCCTCTCGTAACCTGGCTCCCGAACCCAGATATGATTATGACGGACTGGTTCCTTAACTTTTTTTCAAAACAAACAAGCGCGGCAAGTGCTTCGAAATACGGTTATTTGGGTGTCAGACCTTCAAACCCGAGTGGCGACTCTGTATTTTGCGAGCGCTTGTCGTCTAGCTTAAAGCGCTCCATCGAACCGGCATTTAGAAAGGAACGGAATCCTTTTTAAAAGGGCGCGCGTGCCCACACCAATCATACCCAGGTTTGGACTTGTGTATTCGTTTTTTTCTTTTCTTTTTTCTTTTTGACAACCGACGCGTGAAAAACAATTAAGAAATCATTATATTAAAAAGTTCACTTAATTACCACAAGTATTGGGTAGTTCAACTGCCACGCACTACTCCAATTTCATCCACGTACAACCAGTGTGTAACCTGGAATCCATATCAACTGCCACGCACTACTCCAATTTCATCCACGTACAAAAGTTTATCGCTTGTTGATTTGTTATATTCTTAATTTCATTTTCGGGCACAACAAGACTTTTATGTATAAACTCAATTCTTATGCTTGTTACAGGTTTGGTCATACGACAAATGTGGCTATGCGTTTGTGGGAGCGCAGGATAGCTTTCATTTCCACAGTCTATCAGATTTTTTGGACCCCACTTTCGTGAACCGAGTACCCATAGTAGTTGATTATGCGATTGGAAACCAGAGTTGTGTTGAAGCCCAAAACTCAACTGCATATTTGTGCAACCTGAATAATACTCTGTGTATTGATAATACGGATAGTGGCCCTAGAGGATATCTTTGTAGTTGCAAAGATGGTTACAAGGGCAATCCTTATCTCAGTCCTAGATGCAGAGGTTTGTTGTTGGCTATGCTATTTTTGCTTTTCCAACTCATAAGTTTTTAAGATTTTTTAAAGAAAGCAATTAGGCATCAGAACGTACGTACGTTACAACTTTTTAACGGCAAAAGTATCAGTACGTAATTAGTGCTCTGTTGGCTTGTATTATAACTCCACCTTTGATTATGTCACATAGACACTTGTGAGATGGACGTTCTAAAATCTCTCCGATAAGTACTTGCTTTGTCGTAAAATCATAAGATCAGCGTACCAATATATTTCTAAATGATTGATCGACAGATATTGACGAATGCAAAGATCCCAACCTTAATGACTGTGATGGAAATGCAACTTGCACAAATACTCCAAGAAGTTTTAATTGTTCTTGTAATCCTCATTACATTGGGGATGGGCGTGTGTGCACTCATCAGGCCTCACAAATCTCAGCGATGAAGTTATCTTTAGGTACGTACGTAATTGCAAAACTTCGTGCGATGTCTATGCATTTGTCAGAAATCTGGGGGGGGGGGGGGGGGGGATGGTGGGTGTTTAATCAATGGGATTTATTTAAGTTTTTCAACAAATAGCCAATGAAAAAAAAGTTTTTTTAGCATAGAGTATATATATTGTCATACAATCTTGTACTTTCATTTTGTGCTCGGTATTGACTGTGTATCTTATCTTGTAATCTTATTTCTATACAGAATACTCTATCAAAATTAGGTAACAACAACATTTCAAAGCAGTACACCACATTGACGGTGGGCTTTAGCTAAAGCTAATAAGACTTAATTATGTTTTCAAATTTGTCACATCATCCTGGATTGATTACTTGTTTGTGTAGGAAAATAGTGTGGAAAAACAATAAACGATTTTACTAATTTCTGGAAATTACAACACGAACATGAATCATAAAATTACAGAATATGAAATGTACACATAAACTGTAAAAAGAATTAGTAATTCCAAACCGAGACCCGTTTTGATCAACGGTGCCCTTAAGACAAATTCGCCGCCTCACCGGTGCTGGAGGTTGTGTCGGTGTTTGTCTCCCAGGGTTGACTCGGTTTCCACTCAGCCGCCGGAGCACC
>BPLS01011914.1:0-20528 GCA_019656275.1 Rhododendron kiyosumense | reverse complement strand
AAATTGAGCCAAATGAGCCCTTGAGAGACGAAGTTGGATAGTGTTAGGGGTCACGTGAACCTCTTGTTTCATAGATGTTTTAGCTGTGTTTCAAAACCGTGTTGTCCCTCTGCCCTGCCAATTATTTGGTCATGGGAAAAACCACCATATTAGTTACCCCGTTCTCCATGATTTCAAGTAAAAAAAGCCTTGTAAAATCAAACGTTTAGGCTCCATGAAACTCCAAATTAGAGGAAGACGCTTCTTGAGACATAATCCACAGATTAGTAATTTATCAATGTCACATACATCGCATAGAGAGCTTTTTTAGTTCTCACACACCACCTCTAGTCCGAAAGTTTTTGCTTCCAAGAGCTCTCTTCTTCTCTGGTGACTATCACAACTAGAGGTGGCAAATGGGCGGGTTGAAATGGGTCGTGGGTTGAATATGGGTGGGTCGAATACGGGCTATGAAGCACCGACAGCTCTAGAGGTCGAAGTATCGCAGTGTCGGGATACGAGGACACGGCGGGGACACGCGGGGACATGTATGTCCCATAATTTAATTTAATTTTTTTACGGGGACATGGGGGGCACGGTTGGGGACATAACAGGGGCCAAACTGTAATTTTTTTAAAAAATTGGGGGTCAAACTGTAATTTTAAAAAAAAAATTGGGTGTTGGTGTGAAACTAAAATTATTTATTTATTTATAATAAATAAATAAATATACACGTGGTGTGTCCCTCGCCATGTCCGTGTTCCCATTTTTTTAGAATTTTCGTGTTCCCGTGTCGGTGTTGGTGTCTGTATCCGTATTCGTGCATCATAGAATACGGGTCAAAATGAAGACCGAATTTTGTCTGGTGGAGGCAAGGATTTTTAGTTCCACAGTAGTTAACTCTTGTGCAAGGAATTGGTCTTTTAATTCTAGCCCATATTGAAATCATTTTCGACCCATGTAAATATGGGTTCAACCCATATCAACCCATTATACAATATGGGCATATTGGGTTGAGTTATAAGTGGGCGGAAAATTATGGATTGGGATTGCCCCCTCTAATCACAACCATTTCTTCAACCAGATCCAATGGGTCTGTTTATTTTCCCCCCATCTCCTCCGAGCACAGGTACTTCTTCCCATCTGACCCAGCATTGGTTAAATCATTTTTCCCTCAATAACATTGACTCTAGGTTATTCGTAAGTGGGTTGGATAACATGTGTTTGAAGAAAGATTAGGAAACATGTAAGTGGGTTGGATAAGAGCTCTTTATCAAGATAGTTAAGACCCTTTTGGCAACTAGCGGGTCCAGAAGAGTCTCCTGCTTGGTTTTGCTAGCAATGTAATGCATTATACGTGTAAAAGCTTAACTTGATGTTACATTTGTTGCCCAGGCTCCAAAAAGAGGAAGCCAAGATCTCTGCATGGGAGAACTTGCAAAAGGCAAAAGCTGAGGCAGCAGTCCGAAAACTCGAGGTTAATATATGCTCCAGTCATTCTAATATACAGTCAAATGTTGTAATGATGTTCCTTGCATATCCATGTTTCAGGGAGTAAGGTTTCCTCAATTCGAAGGATTTGTTTACTTCTAATAGTTTCCTATTTTCTACAAGTAGTCCTTTTTAGGCAATGGCATGAATGCCTAATGTGAAGTTTGAAGGGTGACAAAACTTTGAGGTAGTATCATAAGAGACTTTAGCCTTTACTAACAATAATTTATGTTCAGATGCGATTGGAAAAAAAGAAATCTGCCTCCATGGATAAGATCTTGAAGAAGCTGAGAAAGTCTCAGTTGAAAGCCCAAGAGATGAGAGGCTCAATGCCGGACAGTTATGTCGATCCGGAGCCCAATACTACACATGAAGCTTCATTTGTCCACAAGCTTGTCAAAATTTGTTCGCTGAGGGGTTGTTATAGCTTTCATGCCTAATTTATGCATGTTCTTCAGATTTATCCTGCAGACAAAGGTAGTTTCTAATTAATTATTATTATTTTTTTATTGGCGGTAGTTTCTAATTTGTTGTATTCTACATCTGCTTGATGTCTTGGTTTCTTCTACGCTTACTGATATAGCAGAAAGATTGACTAGTCTTTGGCTATTTGGATTTGACGACAATGCACTCTAGCAACTATTCTTGCATGATACATAACTATGATGTTATCTGGCAGTTGCTGGCTAACAAGGTCATTGTCTACCAATGCAAGGACATCAGTAATCGAATCAGGAAATCTTTCTATGAAACTGACATTAAGTGACTTTGATTGGTGTAGAGCCTTTTTTTCGTTTGTAAATTGCTTCTAATGGTTTAATGAACGCCAAGTCATTTTAACGGATTGGCTCGGTGCAAAAACGTGTTTGTGTAAACTAGTGGCCCTTGACCAAGCTCAATGGAGGGAAATGATTCATGTAGCCGACCCCAAGTGATTAGGACATAAGGCTCGGTTTGGTGCAAAAACATGAATCTTTTTCTTGTCTTAAAAGTAATCTATTCTCATGAAATATGTGAAATCTATTTGTCCTATTTTTCCGTGTCACAGGATCAAGTTGGAGTAGTGAGTGTTGCGAAGTTCTCCTATCGATCAGCGGTCAATTGGGTAGATGATCACTTGCACATATTTTGGGGCATAGAAGGCTTGGTTCTTATGTTTGCTGGAGACAACACAATTTTGACATGTATCGTGAACTTAAAGGTTGATGGACTTCCACACCCCATTTCTGTGGCGGCTAGAATAACCCCTACCCCCAAGTAGAAAGGGAGAAAATTTATAAGTGGAAGGTAGTAAGAACATTTTGTGTAGATTTGCATCTACATTGTCAGATTTGGGGCATATAAATTGTATGTGAACCTAGTAATATGGTGTACATTCTGTGTTCAATATGAAATTAGAAGTCTTTGTAACTTTCTGTTCCAGCAGTTTAATGAACTCTGTCATGGGTGAACAGGATTCTAGCGCGAACTGGGTTCAAGTACACAAAGCTCTTACCATTACCAATAATTACTTCCCCAACTATGATTATTTCGGGGTATTATCTCTAGATTTTTTGAAATGGTTGGTGATAAGTGGCTGAATAGAATACGTTGAATACGAGTTTACCTGATAGTTGAAGTTTAGATTGTTTTCCCTTCTCATTCGGCCTCTCAACACAAGCACTGCGAGATTGTTTTGTTGGAATATAGAGAGACAATAAGAAAACTCGTTCACTATATGCTTCAAACTTAAAACTTTTGTTCCAAAATGTAATTTAACTTTTGTTACTGTAATATTTATTGAAACATTGAACATTGGCATCCTTTTGTACGTGTTCTTGATCACTTTGATTGATGCTCGCTTTATATTCGTCGGATTGACTTATCAGAGTCATATGTACTTTTTTTTTAATCAGCAAAAATAAGAGTTATGCGTACTTTTATATGTAGAGATTCATCTCTATCTTTGGATGAAGTCTCTTGTCTAATTTAGAAGACTCAACATGGAATGTCTATTTTAGAGATCCGCAATAAAGCATGATTGGAATGGGTTGGATCTCCAAATGCATCTCATAATCACGTGGGAGCAGAATTCTCACTTTTACAATAAACCTATCAAAGTGGAGAAAGGGTAATCTCCCATGTAATAATCCCTTGTGTGGTCTCAACGATACAAAATGTGGCACACCAGTCTTATATTTGGTGATCTGAGCAATTCATTTTTGTAGGTTCCGTTTATTTTCAAACTATAAAAAAATAGGTTCATCGAACATTTGTATCCATCACGAAGCTTATTAGTCACGAGAAACGGACAAACTTTGACCGTTTATTTCTTTGCAAACAAAAAAGACTCAATCAAGTCTATCAAATTGACCGGGAAAAATAAAATTGATTGGCATTGACCCAATTTTATATTTCAAAGAAAAACGCATCTAGGCTGACAAAATAAACAGCTCAGATCATCAGAAGAGCTTCTTGATGGATGATTCTATTTTAAATAATTTGTACATAAAGAATCATCAAATGAGAGCATCTTAATTCATCAAACTGCATTTATTACGGGTTTTTTTCTCTTAATTAGGAACATGGTTCCAGATCGTGGTACACGACAAGATAATTGTCAGTGATAAAACTAAGGAAACCAGAAATGGAAATTCACAAGAGATTCTACGCTAATGCTTAGTTTTATTGAATGAATTGCCCAAGAATTTACGGAAATGGTAGAGGTTACAGTTGAAGAGAAGTACAGTAGAGAGAAGGGGGAGAGAAGATTCTGGATTAAGCTAACTACTTTCCCCTCCCAAACTCCTTACCTATGACCCGAAAATAACAGAGCATGACATTTCCTAACTACTTAACGACTTCCTAACCACTTCTTATTTCATTTATTATATCTGACCTCCCTCAAATTACTCCAATTGCCAGACGAACCCCAACTTCTATTAGTCAGTATAACGATGTCAAATTAATATTATTTGTTGGGGGTGTATAACATTTTTAAAACTCACTGGCAACGGAAGGCAACATATGATGTAGAGTTACAGGGATGGTAACGGACCGGGTAATTTACGGAAGGCAACATTTGAGTTAGCCATTTCTAAACGGAGTCATTCATCAAAACTCTAGATTGGATAGCCTCTTTTTTTTCTCTTTCCCTTTTGGGCTACTGAGGCCCCCAGGTGTCCAAAATCGATGGGGTAGTTAGGGATGGTAATTGACCGGGTAATTTACAGCCCTCCATTATCCCTGCCCCATTTCTTATCGGGGCAAAGCGTGAACGAGTCGGAGAATAATTGAGTTCTCATTCACTGTCATTATTTGGTATTTTGTTCTTGTTCTATTGACAAATGAAATTTACTACATATAAAACAGAAAACTAATAATTAATAATTATGGTCATCGGGACAGGTTGGGTAAATCAGAGCGGATAAAGCAAATACCAGCCCAATCCATTTGCTCATCGGATCGAGGCGGAAACAGAACATAGGAAATTGCATCCCTAATTGTAGTCCTTTTATTTCATTTTTGTACTGAATTTTAACCCGGCCAAATGGTAGACTCAAACCCCGGCACAGCCTCAACATGCAATTGTAAGAAAGGTTTTCGACCGAAGCTGTATCACACTTAGCATAGAATATATAACTCAAAAGGGCGATAACAAATGCAACATATCATCCAACAAGAGAGGAAACAATAAATTGGGATGCAGAAATAACAGATTAATAAGACTACTGCACCAGGGAAAGATTCGGCTTCAGTTACCTGAAGACAAAACATTACCCTCCAAACCGCCTCTTCCATCTTTTTTTTTCGAACAGCAAACCACCTATTCCATCTAGCATAACTCACAGAAACAACTTGAAGCCTAGTTAATAAGTTGAATTAAACAAGAAATCATTTCAAATTTTCAAATATCAACATTCGATGCTTTTTCCTGACGGTGTAAGCAAACTACATAGGCAAAACCCATTAAATATTCCATTGAATATCAGGAAAAAAGAAAAAGTAGCGGAGTTCGCAATGCTGATTGCTCTCAAGGACAACTTGAATCTCTAATATGGTCGATACCTCATATCTCCTCGCGAAGGTCTCCCTCCACCCATGCCATAGGGCCCCCACTGCAAAAAATAGCAAAGACAAAAAGGTCATCTCTGAGAACAAAATATGCACTTGAGATACCAAATGTTTCACATTCAAATCAAGTGAACTAGAAGTCGGGCAATTTCACTTGCAAGGATTAAACGATAAGAATCGCAGGCATTTATCGTTCACATCAACCATCACGCTATCCTTCTTCCTATACTTACATTGTCATAATCCAGGCTTCCATACATTCGCCCATAACTTCGCACAGGACCGCCATAACCACCATATGGTTCAACATCATCCCTCATGAAGTTTCCACTGGGACCAGCATCATCAATAGGCGTAGCAGAATCAATGGCAACCTACAACGCAAGGTGTAAATAACAGTTCAGAAAATTGCTACGTGATTGATAAATTCAATCCACATCTGTGAGAACTAGTATCAAGGAATCAAGTATAGCACTTTAGATTGATCAAGTAAAACCATACATAGTCTCAGTGTCACAAGACTCACAACAAAAGCATTCCATAAAAGTAAAACAAATTGGCATGAAGTAATGCCAACTGTCACTTCAGTTGCATCTAGCTAGGTCCCACAGTTGCCGAAAGCATATTTTTGCTTGTAGAAGATCTACTAGACAAATGCTAGACACCATAATCAAGTGGAAAAATCTACAATGTAAATCTTGATGGCAGCATAATACACGTTTCAAAGAAGAGATTCTAAAAGGAAATTGATTTCTACACTCCCCAAATTGACACTGTCCTTTTTTCGTCTTTTAGCGGGTGAATTTACGAAACAGTCCCCGCATGCATACACTTTTTACAAATTTTAGGGACTGTTTCATAAATTCACCCGCTAAAAGACAAAAAAAGGAGTGTTTGCATCAATTTGGGGAGTGTAGAAATCAATTTCCTTCAAAAATCACCTTGTCAGAGAAAGGCTGTTCAAAAATACTTTTGTGACAACTGATAAAACGTTGAGTTCGCAAGTATTCTGTGGTTATGGAACTAGTACTAACAAGCACGTAGATTTTCTAGCACGAGAAGTAAGATAGACTTAGGCAGACATCAAAAGATACATCATACATGTGCGAACAATGCTTGGTACTCAGGCAAACGTCCAAGTCTCTTATAATCTGTAAAGAGCACAATTCAAACCTTCTTTATTGCTCTAATGTCTGTGGGATTGAGAACTTCCTAATCCTGGTAGTCCAAACCAACGATGACAATGTGAAAACATACCTAAGCCGGTCCTCATGCATGCGTGAAAACAATGTCCAAAACACATGAATCATAAACAACCACAACTTCACCATTTCATGCATATATCAATGACCAATTATCTACACTCTATCGTATCAGAAAAAACATCTACACTCTACCTAGGAACCATATTCTATAACTAAAGTATGATAGAAGGTTTCTTCTTTATATTAAAACAAAGTAATATATGCCCTGAGTCCTGACTTTTACAAAGGGACATTAAAAGAATGGAAACCATTGGGACTTAGCTCAGACTTCTTGGCATATTTGCAAATTGCAATACTTTCTGCTACTTCAATAAAAATGCTACTAGTACTTTTGACATCTAGTACCTTGAATCTAGGATGACCAGCGGTAGTTTTAATTCAACATAGTGAAAAATGGAGGCAAAAGAGCATACCATGCCAGGTCTCAAGTAATCGACATGAAAACTTCCAAATGTACATAACCAAGTGCAAATAATTTCTTTACAAAAAGAAACCTGTAAACTTATTTAGCTTCTCCAAAATTTTCCCTTTCCAAAACAGTGTAAGTAGAGGAAATTCTGATATCCAATCCTTTCAAATGGGTTCTTAGGGTATCCACAATGCTATAATCAAAAATGGATAGCCAAAAGTTGCCATATCAGCTTTTGATTATCCATTTAAGAGATTGCTAAGATTAACAATATAAAGGTCCACATTGGCATAATCAAAATTAAATAACCAAAAGTTGCCACATCACCTTTTTAAATTACAAAAAAACTAAAAACTGTGAATATAGGAAATAGTTTTTCCTTTTTCCTAAAATAATTTTGAGCTAATAAAAACTATTTAAAAGAGAAAATAATTTTTGAACTTTTTTCAAAACTTAAAAAAAAAAAAAACAGTTTAAAGAAAAACAGCTTTTGTGTAACTACGGTTTTTGAAAAAATAGTTTTTATACAAGAAAAGATTTTGAAAATATATATTTTCTTGTACAAAACAATTATTTGAAAAAAGAACAATTTGTTTTGTATAAAACGTTTTTTTTC
The DNA here is from genome assembly GCA_019656275.1 of Rhododendron kiyosumense. Lineage (NCBI taxonomy): Eukaryota > Viridiplantae > Streptophyta > Magnoliopsida > Ericales > Ericaceae > Rhododendron > Rhododendron kiyosumense. The sequence goes on along the minus strand of BPLS01011914.1, from coordinate 12,715 downwards.
TTAAAAACAGTTAAAAAACAAATTTTGGGGGAAAACTGTTTTTTAAAAAACAAATTTTAGTTATTGGCAAAAGGTTGTTATTTTCGATTATCCAAAGTCTAAAATTTGATTATTTTTAAGGAGGTTGTTAAGTTTGATTATAGAATTGTGAGCCATAATTTGCACAAACATTGTTAACTTTAAAAACCTATCACTTTTGGTTATGCCATTGTGGATACTCTTAAGTTCCAGACAATATGCCAGAGCATTTATACAAACCTGCTGTCCACAAATCTCATGAGACCTTCGAGAGACACGATCTGCAACACCATCTTCTGCAAAGGTCACAAATCCAAAACCTCTGTGGCCAGTTCTCTTAGGATCCTACGTCATGCAAACACCAAGGTAACTAATTGTTGGTTACAAAAAGTCATCCATCTGTTGAACTAAACAAGAGTACGCCCATTATACCTTAGGAATATAGACATCCAAAATCCGGCCAAATCTACCAAAATACTGACGAAGATCATCAGATGTCGCCTCCTGAGGAAGTCTGCCAACAAAAACCTTTTTGCCCATTCCTCGGGTGAATTCCTCCCCTAATAACCCAAAAGATAAATATGAAAGCGTTCTGCATTGCACTCTCAGAAATTGCAGGCAACATATGCAGAGAGGAACTTACTTCCATAGATGGAGCCCGGATGATCATATAAAGTAGGAGCACCAAGAGCTGCATATGTAGTTGCCCCGGTAATATAAGCATTATATGCACCATATCCACCTTGTGACACACGACTTACACCACCTTGTGTCGCACGATTTGCACGGCTTATTGGTCTGAAGTCGTCCTCCTGAGAATAATATTCAGTGGAAGAATGAACAGCAGAGCACTCGCATAAACCACAGTAAAACAACTCTAACCTACTATGAAATTGCATTGACAAAACTATCTAATGTCTAATATCTGTAATTGGCATGACATTCTAAATCAGCAAATAATGTTGCAACCTAAAAAGGAGTTGTTTCTACAAGCTACTAAAACAGGAAAATACAAGCTGAACAGCCAGTCTTCCATATTACCTTGGGTGTTGCTCTGTCCACAACTACCGTCGAGCCGCCTAATTCATGAGTTTCATCCATCAGTTTGTCAACAGATTCTGCCATGGAAACAGAGACAAGATGACTAATATGTAGTCTGTAATAGAAACCACCACACCCTTGGTTCCGATAACTTTGTTTCTACCCATTTAAATTTTACCAAAACAATTCGCATTTACATAACCCATAAATACAAAATCGAACTAACGTAATGTATCAACTTTACTTATCATGACCTTTCCGGCAGAAGGTTTTTCTTTATTTCCTGGGTTTTGTTATTGTTATTCCCAGTTAGGTAGGGGTAGGTGGGAGTATTCAGAAATGCCTGACCTTGGCAGGAAACTGATCAAACACCATTAAACGATGGGGATGTGGGTAACTATTCAGTGGCACTTTAAAACAACCGATATATACAACACATGGCACTATGTTATGTAGGACAGGAGGAAAGAAGAGGGGAAGAAAAGCAAACAGCCTAGGGTTGGGCATTACAACCTTTCTGTTTGGTTGAGTAGAAAGGAAAATAAGGAAATAATATTGCGTTTCAAATTACAAATGCATTGTTCTCTTTACAATTCAAAAAGAATTTTTCAAAAAATTCCCCCTAGATTCCTCCTACTTCTAACATTTCTCTCTATCTCTCTCTACTTATTACCCCTACTATTTTTCAAAAAAAATTTCAAACACCAATCCAAACATAGCATTATAATGTTACACTTTATGAACTAAAGGATAAGACAATTTGAGTGTAAATTGTAAGTTAAAACTTTAGAAACACACTCCCTCTCTTTCCTTGTCCATTGACTTTATCATGCACCTGAAGGGATTCTCGATACCTCCGTCCATTGATCTTTCCTCTCAAAACAAAACAAAACAAAAAAGTATGAACAAATCCCCTCTCTATCCACAAAAGAAGCATGGACACTTCTTAGATAGAAGGCTTGGAGGCCAATGTCGGACACCGACAACTACACTGTTCAGACTAAGTTTGGTACATGAATAATATCTTGACGTCTAAGTCGTGAAATATGAAAAAGCAAATAAATTTAATTAGTGCTATGTAGCATCTTTGTTATGACATTTGAATAATGAGTTCACGTATAGGATATAGAACAAGTCACAAACAATATTTTCCAACTGAAACCAGGCATGCTGTGTCCAAAATCCTTTAAAAATCAACATGCCGACAAGTCTGTGTCCTTTCATGTCAAGCCATGAAGCACTGACAATCCAAGAGGTCACCCTATCCGTGTCCGACAAGCGGGGACACAGCAAAAACTGCATGGGATATGCCTTGTGGCGAGTCCATTAAATTAATTACTCCCTCTGTCCCAAATTGGATGTCAAGTTTTGATATCCGTGCCAATTTCAATTATTTATATATTTCAATATGGATCTTAAAAAATATGCAATATGGATTTTGTTAGATAGTTTTCGATTAGTTCTATTATACAAAATTTTCAAACTCTCAAAAAAAAAAAAAATAGATTGAATGATATAAGCGATAAAAAATGACACAAGTTTCAAAATTGTCATTCTTTTTGGGACAGAGGGAGTAACTTTTTTCAGGGGGAACACGGGAGGGACACGTATGCGGTCATGATTGGGGTTAGATATAAAAGGTTTCAAATTTTGGGGGGTAAATGTTCATTACATCAAATATTTTGGGTTAAAAGTGTAATATGATGTATATATGATTCATGCTCATAGATATTGATCCTTCATGCTTCTACATAACAATGTTATGTTTCCACTAGTTTAAAATGACAATAATGACCATAATTTATTTATTTTTGTTGTGACCTTGTCGTGTCCATGTCCCCATTTTTTTAGAAATCCCATGTCCACGTCTGTGTCCGTGCTACATAGATGTCACATATCTGTGGTGCTTAGCCTCTCCCCTCTTTTGTTCCGAGCTTCCCACCAACCAAACACATGACAGCAAGACTCATCTATGAATGGGAGACAAAACAAGAGATTCCAAAGCTCTCTACATCAGAGAGTCCAAAGTCTTATAGATGTAGAACATCACACTCCACGGATCCTGATAGTTTAAGTTTCTTTACCATCTACAAAACCTTTTTCTCTAGGTTTTATTGTACCAAAGAAAAATCCTAGATAATACTAGTCCAACTAAGCAGACAAAAGGAACTTGAATTGTTAGGAACTAGGGTTGCTCGCGGTCCGGTTAGGTTCAGATACCTAGGAAGACCGAACCGCTAGTCATGGTTTTTATAAAATGAAATCTGTGTCCGGACCAAAAGTCCTACGGTCCAGTTTTAATCTAATCCGTGACTCGCGGATTGGTTACGATTTTGTCCACGGATTATAGCAAAAGAGAAGAAGGTTACACTCAGAATTAAGTTTACCACCACCAGAAAGTACTTGTTATATAAACTACCAAAGGGCTACTTCAGAAATTAGATTCCAAAGAGTCTCAACACTAGTAGATTGTATCATTACAGTACATAACATAAAAAATAAAAATAAAAACTGGAAAAGAAATGAACTACTGAAATTGAACTAGGGTTACTCGTAACTTATAAAAAAAACTACTATTTACCCTCTATATTTTATGTACATCTACACTATATCCCATTATTAAGATAAAATACTAAAATTGGTAGAAAAAAGTTTTAACATTACTAACAATTAATTATATAAATACACATATTTATACATATATTTTTAATTATTATTTATATAAAATAAATATTTCACGGTCCAATTCAGTTAATCCATGGTTTCGTAACGAAAATCTGTGGACCGAACCACGAGTTACGGTATTCTAATTTTTCAATCTGTGTTCGGACCATTAATCCACGGACAAAATCCAAAAGGTACGGATTGGATCGGATCAGACCGGTTTCATGGTTCACCGGATTTTTTGGGCAACCCTATTAGGAACCACAATATTGATGGTTACAATCCAGCAATGCTCCTAAGCACATGCAACCCACTACGCGCTACTCCACCAAGATATCCCCTAACTACTTCTTCCGTGTTTTGTATCTCAATATGCTTACTTTTCCACTCTTTATTCCTCCGTTTCATAAAAAACACAGCCTGAAGTAAATTTCATCAAGTGAAAGTTGAAACCCATATGGGGTGAGACAAATATTCCACATAAAGCAGAACATAAGGGGAAAACTAAAGAAGACTGACCAGCACTTGCAAAAGTAATGAAACCAATTCCACGATGCCCTTTTGTACTTGGATCCTGCAAATGGACAATGCTAAGTATAATGAATCAAATTCATTTCCGAAAGAAACCTTCTACAAGTTCCTTCGGACTAAAAGGATCTGTTTATTGAAGAAATACAAAATTGTCCCCGTAAAAATGTATGTGAAATTGTTGTCTCCACAATGTGTGTGTACATGTTGGGTGGAGTGCGTGCAAAGGGTGAAGAGAGATGAACCTTTGGCATGTATAAATCTGTCATATCACCGTACTGCTCAAAATAACTGCACGATGAAAGTCATAAAACAAGTTCAAAAAACACACCGTGGCTTGAGAATAATGCTTAAAAGTAGTTTTACCAAAAAAAAAAAACCTAATTACCTTCGAAAAGCAGCTTCTGTAACAGATGGTGAGATCCTGGCCACAAATATCCGGCTGACTTTCTTTGATGGTGCTCGCATTTCCTCCTACCAAAAACATAAGAGAAATTTATGCTTGTTATAATTTGGATACTACCCACAACCAAAAAAAGTTTGTATTTCAAAGAGTAACTACATATTTAAAACTGGAATTGAAATAGAAGTTCGACATCATAATAGAATATTGCAAGTGATATATGATATTGCAAGTTTGCAACACAACCTTAGGCGTGGCTACTTTTACTTCCAGCGCCCTATTGCCGAGGAAGTGCTCACTGGACAATGCATTCTGTTTCACAAGGGAGAGAAGGAGAAAGGGTAAGTGATTCAGAAAAGGTACTATACTAAGAATCTGTCTTATCCAAAGAGTAGACACTAGACAGGTTTGCATAGAAAACTCCACACAATACCAAGTCTTTCGAAGGATATGACTAACAGCAATTGACTGATGAAAATAAAATAAGCACGAGTCACCTTAGCATCCTCGACTGATGCAAATGTTGCATATCCAAAACCACGAGAACGACCAGTGGACCGCTCCTGCAGCATAAGACATGTTAACGAATGTGTTTAGTTAATATTGAAAGGATTCAAGGAAAACTTTATTCTTTAACTTTATCCATGTTTGTATGCGATTTTTTATATGTACCCATTTAAGCCCCGTAAGTTACAGGCGAGGTGAGGCGCACCCCAGCACCTTGCTGACCCCCGGCGAGGTGACTTGAAAAAGGTGAGCAAAAAGCGCAAAAAAGCGCGCTTCTTTCAAATCAATCAAACCTCTGGAAATGTTGGAATAGATATCCGAGTCAAAAAAGTGACAATTGTGAAATGCAAAAAAGCATTTTTGGAGCTGACGCTCTTCTTTTTGTTACCATTCTTCTATTAAATAAAAACTCGAACTCAAAGGAAAGATCAGAGAGCTTCCCATTTAGGAAATCAAGAAAGATGAAATGCCAAAAAGCCTCCGGGGAGAATAAGTCATTTTATGCCTTGTTCTCTTTACTTCTCAAAAAGCATTTTTCAAAAAAATCCCTCTAGATTCCTTCTAGATTCTCCCTACTTCTAAAATTTCTCTCTATATCTCTCTCCACTTGTTACCCCTAGTATTTTTCAAAAAAAAATTCAAATCCAAACACAGCATTAGACTTCTGTCTCCCCTTCAAGGAATAACTTTTCCATTCACAAACTCAACCTTGCCCAAAACTTGAATTACTTTGAGGTTGGGACGGAGAAATTCCTTATAGGTGTGCAACGCAGTGTGGGAGGAGTTGTTGGCACATACTAAAGATTGTGCCCACTATGCAGCGCCACCCGTTACCGATAAAGTCCTCTGGGAAGCAAAGCTGTTGGGGTCGAGCTTTTCGCTTTTGTACCCACGTCAAAAATCACCACCCTTAGAAAATGCCCTCTGTTGGGTTTTGGTTCATCTCTGATTCCAGGCAAGGAATGTTAGTCAGTCTAGTCCCAGCTGTCGTGACAGATTCAATCTTCCCCGTCTTTTGGGCATAACAAGCTTCGTAAAAGGGCTCTTGAAAAATGAGTAAAGTGTATCATATAGATGAGAAAGCGCACTTTCTTTCAAAAAAGCAAGCTTTTTTTAAAAAGCGCACAAAAAAGCAAAGCTTGTTTCAAAAAAGCGCAAATAACACAATTAATTTCAGAAATAAATATTTTTTGCAAAGGTGCACTTTTTTAAGAAAGGCGCGCAACTCGCCTCAGGCCCAACAAAACTTTGAGCCTTTCGCCCTTGACAACTATGGTTCTCCCAAAGGAATGAGAAACCAATGATGAGAGAATTTCAACTACGAGATACTTTGACGAATAAAGTGATTCAAGTCCTATAAACAAACAGCGGCCGTTCACTTCGATAAGAAAAATCACCATCCTACAATAATAGATGTGGGAGACCTATCACCATACAAAGAGTCATTTATCTGCAACCCTTGGTCATGACTCATACTAACATCATATTATATCAAAGGCTTTGAATTTATGACCAAACAATACTGTTATGACAGTGCCAACAGTAACTAAATGCCTCAAAAGTTGGAACTATATACAACACTTCCTCCTTGTTCATCTTTCCTACTAAACCAGGGTCAAGACAACACCTCTCTCCCTGTCTCTCCAAGTCTAAGTCACATTTGATTAGGTAAGAACTTGAGGAAACAGTGTAGTAGTCAAAAGATGAAGGTGTCTTTTTTTGATAGGCAAAAGTTGAAGGTGTCATAATCATTTGAACTCTTACTATGTGTGCAAATAGCATGATCTAAACCGCATAGGATAAGGTAAGAACTTGAGGAAACAAGTTAGCAGTAAAAAGATGGAGGTGTCTCAATTCTTATGTCTCTTACTATGTGTTCAAATAGAATGTACTGATATTCCTCAAATACAACTTACCATGAGAATTGTGACAGATTAAGACGTAACAAAACTAAGAACAGAATATTCTATCCCGTGATTCTGAGAAACAATTTAAGGTGGAATCACTCAAGTAATAATTTCCTGAGCATAATCCAATACCATGATCGGGACACAAAGCAAAGTTCGGTTTGGTTTGGTTTATATTATACCAAATCCTTTGCGATACAACTTCCCTATATTTGGCAACCTGCAGAAAATGCTCCAGTTTGCCATTCTCATATCAGGCCAGAAAGTTTATTGGCAAGGTCAGCAAGAAGTGATTAATCAATGCTTAATTGTCAGCCAATCATACATTGACGGTTTATAAATCGTTAGTTTCCCAATAATACAATGAAAAGTGCGTCCAAATTCCAAGAAATAGTAACAAAAAGAAATTTCAATCTCAATGCTGACCTTTCTATCCAAAACCAAAAAGTCACTTGTTTCTGTAATTCACATTTTGACCAAAATGAAAGAGCTAAAAAAGACCGCTAAATGACATAATTACAAGAAACACGGTTCAGGAGAGTCTTTCGTAACATGTAAACGAATTTGATGTGTAAAAAGTTGTATATTAAAAGGGAAGAGTGACCTTCATCACAATACAATCCTCCAGTTCCCCAAACTTGCTCATATAATCCCTCAAGCCATCCGTATCGACATCCCACGGGACTCCCAAAACCTAAAATTCGTAGAACACAAATCACAAAATCAGTAACATCTCTATCTACACATCAAACAACGACAACGCCAAATTAAAACGCTAAAGACTTACCACGAGCTTTTTCTCCGACATGGCGATGTTAATTTAGCAAAATCGCGTAGCTCCCTGGCCTTGTGATCAAAATCCTAAGCGCTCTCTCTTTCTCTCTCTCTCCTGGTCGCTCGCGGCTCTCCACCTCACCGCCCTCTCTACGGACCTCTCACACTCGACTCCTGCACAAAACAGACACGCCTCTTTCTCACACACAACAAACATCATCATCATTATCATCATCACCGTACACCGAAGCAAACTCACCATTTCCTACGTGAGAAGAACACGAAGAGTATTAAAAGATTAAGACGCTCAACTGACCTCGATTCTGAAACCCTAACCGCGGATCTCTCTCTTTCCGCTCTCTCTCTCTCGCTCTTCTCTCAAACGTGCCGCTCAGTCCCTGGCGCAGGTAATCTCGGTCAATCTTCTTGCTCTACTACCTTCGGGGCCCGATTGGATGGTGGATTGGCAAGGGTATAAGTTTTACACCCACGTGGGCCCAGGTCTTATCCCTGGTTTCGGAAGGTAAATGGCGAGGGGTTTTGACCCCGTCCAAAATCTTTGGGAGAATTACCGGCAGGTGGAGGGCAAGGGCCTAAATTACCACTTTAACAGCCCGTTTCGATGCGGTATAAGGATTGTGGGTATAAGATAGTAAGGGGTATTATTAGTTAATAAGAGATGACACATATTGATGTAATGTTTATTGAGGGGGATTAAATAATAAGTTGTTTGGATGAGGTATTAGAGAAGGGGATTAAATAGTACTTCGTTTGGATGAAGGATTAATAGGGGGTATAAGGAAGGGTGAATGATGTAAAAAAAACTGTTAAATGACCCTTTTACCCTTGTGCAGTCCCTAAATTCATTTATGTATTACGTGTTATATATAATTGCAAATTTAATTATTCTTTCACAATTTAAGCCATAATATTTATTTGTACTAACAAATTAATGAATTTAATATTATTATTATTAAAAAAAAATTATATATAAAAATCAGTTTTTTTACTAAAAATATTGGGTTTTCTTTAAAGTAAAATTCTATTAAAAAAAATTGTTTTTTTTTTAAAAAAAGCACATTATTTGGTAGTTGAAAATGTGTCCATCAAACTAGTTAGGTAAATTCTCATGTGCACAACAATATTATTTGGTGAAAATATGTCTACCTAATTAGTTTGGTTAACTTTTTTCTTATAAATTGTGGAAGTTACTCTTTTTCTCATATCACAAATTCATCTTCATTCAAAGAATTAGTTTTTAATTTTGTTTGTCAACTTCTTTGATGGCACGCCGAGTTTGGACCGAGGTGGAGGAGCAAACTAACAAACGTTACGAACCTTGTAGATGAAGGGATTTGGGAAGGCAATGGCAATGGGTGGCATCCCGGCTACTTGGCAGTTCTTCAAAATCAGATGCAAGCTTCACTTCCCGAAGCCGGTATTGAACAAAATCATATCGCTATGAAGATGAAAGCATGGAAGAGGAATTATTTGTATCTTACATCTATGCTTCACTGTCCTGGATTTGGATGGAATGCAAATGAAAACATGTTGGTGGTAGAAGATGAAGTTTGGAATGACTACGTCCGAGTAAGTTAAAATGTTATAAAGTCTTGTTTAGTAAATACGATTTTGTCTCATTTCGTAAATTATCTAAATGATTTTCCCAACTTTATGTAGGATCATCGACAGGTGACACGTTATCGAGACATGCAATTTCCCTATTTCATCCAATGGGACCGTATTTTTGGTCGTCGTCAAAACTAGAAGTTGAAGGGAGGTGTTCGAAGAAATATTTAATTGTGATAATAAATGGATTTGCCATTTGATGGCTGCCCTTAATTTTTTTCCCGTTGTGTGTAATAATAAATTCGTAAGTGTGATTTGCCTTTATGTTTGAACCCATTACCGGCCTTTGTTGTAGCATGTTTTGAATTGAATTTTCGAACACATTCTCTGATATTTTTATGATTTCATACTCCCAACAAAGGTAGCTCTTATGATAACAAAAAAGTTAAGAATGGGAAATACCCAATCATACAAAATAAATAATTAACTCTAGAATTCGTAACAGAGAGAGGAAGGGGGACCAATTAAGCTCCCATCCAGTGGTGTTATCGTTTAGTCAAAGTCTTGAAATTACAAATTTTACAAGTTTATTCCGAATCGAATACATGTGCCAATAAAATACAACATATGAATCCTAATAAAAATATCCCAATAAAGTATGTTATTAGACTTGTTCGATGTTCATCTTCCAAGGCAATTGCGGACGTGGAAGCACTGTCACTTGATCGACGTTTGGTTGGGGCCAATTGCATCTCTTGATTCAGCCGGTATCTTTCCTCATGAAATTGTAACAATGCTCCTTCTGCTTCGTCGAACATGTTGTACCATTTCATCAAGTTCCCCGGATATCCATTAACTTGCAATTCCGCGGTCTCCCAACTTGTATATATCCCTGGCTTACGGCCAATAAATATCACCCAATAGTTTTCTTTATCTTCACTCTCCATCGGAAAATCTATTAGAATACAACAATATCGATATTTCAATGTGAAACAATACTAGTAATATGCTTAGAAATTCTATTCGGCTCAGATGTATTTGACCGGTGCATAGTACACTACTTGGCTACAAGTTATGTTGCCAAACGGTGATTGAACCGTTGGCCCTCATAACTTATCCCACCAAGATAAGTGACTCGCCTCAAAAAGTCTCGTTTCATATCGTCATAGCCTCGTTATAGCCTATAATAGAACCATAGATAAGCCAACAACAAAACAGCCCACAAAACTGCTGAAAACAGCATGACACAGTTTGGATACAGTTCATGGGCTGTTTTTGGTGGCTATTTTTCTGCAGTTCATGGGCTGTTTTTTTACAGTTTTAGGACACAGTTTGGATACAACTTAAATTCAGCAAAAAACCAGCCACCTAAACCCATAATACAGCATGCTGCAACCCATAAAACTGCAGAAAATAGCCACCAAAATAGCCAATTCACTGCAGAAGACAGCCACTAAAACTGCAAAAAATTGCAACCCAGAAAAGTACAGAAAACAGCCACCAAAACAGCTAAAAACCCCGCAGAAAACAGTCACTAAAATTGCAGAAAATTGCAACCCAGAAAACTGCAGAAAACAGCCACTAAAACAGCCCAAAAAACTGCAGAAAATTGCCAACTGCACACACACACACACGGTACTCATGGCTGTCTAATGTTCTCAATTACTAGAGATTTGGCTCAGATTGACACCATTTCGAAGCACTTGAAGGCTGCAACATTAGTTGCCAATTGGCTGTCTAATGTTACCCCGCCTAAGTGCCAAATGTGTCTTACTAAAAAAATTCATCATAGCCAATAAATAATGGAAAAGGGTCCAAACCACAAACTAGAACATGGTAAACTCAGTCCCTTCACACACATGGCTGCAAGTACCACAAAGTTGGAGAATTTCCAAATTTTCCATAACAGAAACCAACAAAGTAGGAGCATTTCCAGAATTGCCAGAATTTCCATGTTTGGCATGCTATTTTCTGCAGTCATCTATCACAAAACTGCCTCCAAAATAGGTCAGAAAATAGCATGCCTTGCAGTTTGCACACACACACACACATAGCAGAATAGAAAACTGCAGTTTGTGGACAGTTTTCTTGCAGAAACCAACTCCATTTGGACTGTCGAAACTGATGTGGTCCAAAACCACCCAATGAATAGCCAATAAATAACAGTACCAGTTGCGCGCACACACACAGCAGCAACAACAGTTACAAAACCATAGCCTTCATTGATGACAAGATATTGCAGAAAAGAACAGAACAAAACACAAACACCCAGGACACAAAGCAGCCACAACTGGACAGAGAATCAGTCAATATTGCAAAAAATAGTAGCAGTAGCATACAGACACACACAGCAGCAACAGTTACAACTGGGGGTGATACCGTAGCCTTCATTCGTTATTGCACAGACACACATGAAAACTGCAGAATCATAAAGAGAACACAGCATGCATTATGAATCTCAAAAACTGCAGAACACAGCATGCTACCATAGTCTGGACAAACAGACACACATTTGGCTTAGCTTATAACACATCATAGCCACCAAATTCTTTCAGCATTACCATAAAACCATGCTAACTTAGGAAAAGAGCAGTGTACTCACAATCACACTGCCACCTGCACACACAACACACACATGGTCTTTGAATGGCTTAATTTTGCAAAAAACTACCATATGGGCTCAGACATAAAAAGTTAATCATAAGGGCACTCATTGGCTGCAACGAATGTTACCCCGCCAATGTACCTACCTCAATTAACAAATAATTTTACTCATCATTGCCCCTGTTAGTCACACATTAGTTGCCAAAACCTGTAAAGGGAAAGATTCATAATCTTACATCTCCATAATGGACCACAAAAGTGAATGAAATGTACAAATACAACGGCTACACATGAAACGAATACATCATAGTTTACCTTGTACAAGTTAGCATGACTTAATTCATTCATTACAAAGTAGTATGGCCTATACTATACCACTACAAAGTTTAGCCAAATTTCAAAAAAGTGGGTTAAGTACCAATCCTGCTTATAATGGTACTTAAACCACTTCAAAAAGGCCCACATGCGCACTACTAAATAGGACCATAAACGATGCCACTAAGGATGGCCTCCACATATGCTTGTCTCTCATCGGGCTTGATGCCGTAGAAGTTATCTACCCTTTGCTCCTCTTGGCAAATCACCGTACTTAACTTGAATTTCTCCGTCAAGGTAATATCGAGCTTTGACAGCTCGTCTGGCACTTGAGTGCATCGTGCGGATAGCTCTTTGTCATAGCCAAAGGAATTAACCATCTTCT
>BPLS01011913.1:0-15449 GCA_019656275.1 Rhododendron kiyosumense | reverse complement strand
TTACTTGGTCAATGGAATAATGGTTGATTTTGTTTCCTTATATCTTATTTTGCCTTTTTGGTACTTTAGGAATGCTGGCAATATTTAGGAATTTTGTTAGGTATAAATTCTAATGCCACGAGACTTTTCACTAATGCCACGAGCATTTATTGCTCTGGCATGTAAAATGACTCTCTTATCCCCTTGTGGTCAAAGCTGTCAATCCATAACATTAGTTATCCAGACTACCCTTCCTTGAAGGAACAAACCTAATTAAATTACGCTTAGGCTTCTGATTTCTCATGCTTTCCGACTGGCTATTTTGTTTTGATAGTAGAATCCCTATTTGTTTGATTGTGAGCAAAGGTCAAATTTTTAATTGAAAAAACTAAAACCAAAATTGTGCTTTTCTCCATAGCACACTTCAAATTTGAGTATTTTTTCTTTCTCAAAATCATTCTCACTGGTAAGTTGGTGACCCTAACAAAATTTATCCATTTTTTCAGCTTTCATTTTTTTTTTTTTTTTATTTTTTATGTTTCTAATAAACAAACACATGGTTCTCCATTTTAGTTTTACTTCTTCTAAAAAAAAAAGATACTTTAAAAAAAATACTAAGCTGTAAAAAAAAAAAAAAAAAAAACTTCTCTCTTCATGTGGTTACCCAACAATAAAAGTATAAAACCAAAAAAATTGCTCTCCAGTACTAGCATAAACCATCATTCAAGAAATCACCATTCAAAAAAATTCCTTAATAATTGTCACTGTATGATAAAAATATAAAAAGTAAGGCCGATTCCTCACAAGAAAATGCCCTGTTTCTTCCACTTTCATCTGAATCCAGAATGAATCTAAAGAAGCATTGTAAAGTCCAAACTGGTATTTTGTAGCCAAACTGGATTCAGAATCTAAAGAAGCATTGTAAAGTCCAAACTGGTACTTTGTAGCCAAATTGAAATCTGTCATGTCACTTGGAGAGAAAATTGAAAACAATATGTTAAACAAAATGTGGTACATCCTTCACCTAAGCAGCAGGATGTTGGCCAGAATTGAATGGGAAAGACACTTTTTATCTCCTGCGGCTGCAAAAGAAATGGTAAAAGTTGTGGCTCTAATTAGTTGATATTATCTGTAAGACTTACCAATAATTCGTCCACTATGAAATAATAGAAAAAGAACTATCTTACCTCAAGTGGTCAATCCAACAAAACCAGTCGAGTGAAGTAGGAATTGGGCTTGTGTTGAGCACATTCATGGTACTTTCATCATCGTCCAGATTAGTTGCATGAGTTGGATTCGATACATTCGCCTCCCATTTGCCTTTACATGTTCGACTATTATGACCAACACCTTTACAAATGCTACACTTTCGTGTTGCGTCCACAATCTCAAATTTTGATGCATTTTGCCTCGTAGAACTAGATTCCTTAACTTTCTTTGACCCCCATGGACGTCCTTTATGTGGTAGAATATTTGGCTCAATAACCAACGGTAGTGATGGACTTACAAGTTGAGAAATTCTCTCTTGAACACGTTCTCTTTGGCTTGCAGGCCACTCTTGGTATTTATTTTCGAACTCATGAACTAACTTTTTGAATTCTTGCCCATTCGACCTAGTTTCTCCCCCATCAGAAAAAGCAAAGGATCTTGTATCAATCCTCCATTGCGAGTGTATTGCATCAAGCGGTAACACCTTACCTTTCCAATCAATCATCTTATGTGCACAAGGAAGACCCATACTTGCCATGAAGTGTCCCATACATGTTGATTTCATTGTACCATGCTTCAACATCTCATATTGATTGACTAGTTTCTGGAAAGCAAATAACGACACTTTGGTGATCAACTCCTTAAAGAAGTAATTATTGCAGTTGTGAGGTATTCGGATCCTCTCACTTGAGAGTTGAGTCATTATCTCTTTAAATTCATTTTCAATGGCAAGGCATATCTTGTTCTTCACTTGATAGAGATCACCTGTTGAAACTTGTAAATATTTCTTCAATTTCCCATGTGCACCTTCTGCCCTTGAAGAAACACGATTTCCAAAATGAGCACAATTTTCAGTCCATGCATGCACAAATCGCTCTTTGAATGGAAGCCATGTATTTCGAATATAGCAGAGCACTTTTTCCTTATCCCTGTACAGTAGCTCAACTAATTTCCAAGCTTCATTGAATGCCTCCTCATCTTGAGAATTTATCACTTCGTTCCAAGTAGACAAAAATGTGGTCCAATCATCTTGAGTGTCAAAGTAAGGCTTGCAATTTGGTAAAATATTTTTCTCAATATGCCACACACACAAAAGATTTGTAGTTGAAGGGAAAACAACTTTTATGGCATTCATCAAAGCCAATTCTCTATCTGATACAATGACAGAGGGATGGCAAGTGGGACCCAAGATCTTGCTAAAATTGTGCAAAGCCCAAATATAATCTCCTTCTCCCTCTTTCTCCAAAAAGGCAAAGCAAGAGTAAAATGAACTGTTAAAACTTGAAACTCCAATTATGTCAAGTAGTGGCATCTTGTACTTATTTGTCTTATAGGTGCAATCCATCACGAAGACATTTGTATAGCTTTTGGTTAATATGCTTGAAGAAGGGTGTGCGAAAAATAGATGTGTCAAATGGCCATTTTGATCATATGCAACGTCGAAAGTAAAATCACCTTGACGAAGCTCTTCAAACAATGCTTGGATCATAGTTCGTCCTGCCAAGTTGTCCTTTTGAATTTTCCCCTTCGTATTATAAATTGTCTTTGACACCGCTTGAAGCTTCGGATTGGATTGTCTAAGTGAAGAAAGCATTTGGCGTGGTGGTATTCCCGATCTAGTCATTTCTTCAATATGCTTGTGATCTCTTTCTTTGACAAACGACGACAAGAGGGATGTCCGGACATGTCACTTGAGGGTTCATGATTATGTGAGCTATTTTTGACTTCATTAATCACCCACAAGCCATCATCTTGTCTCTTACAACAAAATTGAAAAGGACAATTTATGAGACGAGTTGCTGTTTTCCTTTGCCGTTTCTCTAAGGGAACATGCCACTTATTCCGGTAACAACCACCCCGATCACAACCAATGGTAAGATATCTATCTTGTCTAGAATTTTTTTATAGATATTGCATATCCTTGCATTGAGAAAAACTCTCAAAGAGTATCGACAAGTTCTTCCCGAGATTTGAATTTCCAACCAAATTGCTGAAGCATATCCTTCTGTTTGTTTTCTTGATTTTGGATGTCGATTTCGTGTTCATCAGTTTGATCACTGAAACTTCCATGGATGCATTCAATTGGTTGTTCAATATCCATGGTTCAGTCACCAAATCTACATCATGAAAAAAATTGAGCAAAGATTGTGGCATTAAAAATTCATAAGAAAGCACTAACAGAAGGGGAAAAAAAGAGATAACCCTGAGCGTAGCCTCAATAAATCTTTAGTCCCTAAACATTCAAGGTTTTTTTATAAAAAAAAAAAAAAACATTAATTTTTTTTTATTACCGTATACAAAGTACACTAATGAAACACTAAATATAGGCTCAACAATAGTAGTTTTTTTTTTTTTGATAGCTTAGTTATCCGAGACATCTTTCACACATCACAACTAATTTTTGGAGACCAATCTCACCGCCACTTGCGGGGGTCCCAATTAAAACTAAAGCAAAACTCTATATGAACTGACCCTAGAATTTAATAGCATCTAATAGGTTTCAAACCAAAGATCTTAGAAGAGAATAAAACCCTAAGTTTCAAATCTTGACCACAAGACCAACCCATTGAGATTGGCTCGATCTCAACAATAGTAGTTCGTGAATAATGTAACAAAACCGTACACATATACTTTAGAGAAGCAATCCCTAAGTATAAAGTACACAATGAATAAACAATACTAACCTTGAATGTATATACTCCAAGGAATCTGGTGATCAAGTACAAATAGGAAGCGGATCAAAAAAAAGAACAAACGGGAAGAGACAAAACCTAAAGGAAAAAGGGCGATAAAGGTTCAGTTGAAAAGCACAGGAAATCAGAAGCCAAAAAAGGGTAATTGAAGGGTTGCTCATTTACAGAAGGATAGTTTGGGTAACAAATGTTATGGGCTGACAGCTTTTAACCACAGCAGGACAAAAGAGTCATTTTAGCTACCAGAACAATTAATGCTCGTGGCATTAGGAAAAATGCTCGTGGCATTAGAGGCAGCCATTTTGTTATTAATGATATTGAATTGATAATAGTATCGCGCCTTGTTCTCATTTCTATGATGCGTTGATAACGCTAAAACAATGTGATGCTGAATTATTAATTAAAAGATAACTATACTTTTCATGTAGTATTTTCCTTTATGTTCCTTCTAAGGCAGCACTCCATTTGGAGTTGAAATTATGTAAACACTATTATTAATAGATACTACTAAGACCAAGTCCAATGTTTGGGGCAAACTTGGTTCTAAAATGGCCTAGGTCTATATCTTTGTTTCCAAATATTAATTGAACCACAAATGGCAATAGTCATCCCAAAAATGCTAAGCTTATAACAAAATCCTGCAACATATCAGGGCTCTTTTGATGACGTGTAATGATGTTACAAGTATGTTGTAGAATTTTGTTGTAAGCCTAGCATTTCTGATCGCCATCCATGCCATATCACCAAAATTCAACTATATATTTTCCATCAATCAACTGCCGAAAGATTGCCAAACCTTGCAAGGATAGCTAGATGAGTAGAGAACACAAACAACAGTTCGCAAGGAGGATTTTCCTTTGGTGACGCGAGACAAGCGGAGCTAGGTTTTTCCATGATTTGATTCAGCGCACCAAATAATTTTCAACATGTTAAACTTAAGAAACGATATAGAAAAACAAGGAAAAATAGAAAACAATGAAACTAAATAAACAAACCAAAATGAAGACGTAGAATTGCACAAATTCCAAATGAACAAATTCAAGCTTCAAAAGATCTTTCTGTTTCTTGAAGAATGAGAAATAAAGAGATTGATCGAGAAAGAATTGATGTTCTTATTATAAGACCGTGAGTGCATCTGCATATGTTAGATTTCTATTTTATTTATTTATTTTTTAACTCAACCATGTCAATGCACACAAACAAACCCAAACATAAGGCATAGACTTTATAAGCAGTCAGGCCAAAAAGTCCAAGGCAAAGTAAGAAAGCAAACAATGCTACAAGAAAACACCCAGCCATCAAAGACAACAGCAATACTCAGCTCCTGACCAGCAACCTATTCTCATTGTTGGACTTTATCTTCCTCCAAGAACACATACATGCTCTAACTTCATCTGCAATCTTGGACCACAAACTTTTAGCAGAAGTGCTAATTCCTTGAAACACCCTAGCATTCCTCTCCCTCCATATCCAATAGATGGATGCAGTTAAGGAAAGTTTATAAGTCCTTTTGGTACAAGAGTCCGTCCTCATATGAGTGCATAACCAATCAATTTCCCTCGCCAGCCCATAACAAGGCGTAACAATGTTGTTTTTCTAAGCATATGAGTCCGCACATACTTGGAGTAGTCGCAATAAAAAAATAAGTGCTCATGAGACTCATCTTCCAGGCAATAAAGTACACATGTTGCATTCACCCTTACACCCCCACTTAGAAGTTTATTCTCAGTGGACAATCTGCCTAGGAAAGTTAGCCATTCAATAAATTAAGGCCCACCGAGGGACATTGTGAGAGAACCACACACCTTTACTCACGGGACACCGTACGCAGGCCACAGGACATTCCATGCATATGTTAGATGTTGTTCTCATTTAGATACATAAGTTCATGGAGGAGCCATGAAGCGCCAGATCACAGTCGTCTGCTTCAGCGATCAATAGTCCAGATTTTAAAAAAACTTTTATAGGGAAGGGTTCAAATTTTCTCTTGAAAAGTATGAAAATCTGAACCGTATAATACACTTTTGTCACAGAAAACTCCGTAAAATAGATTTTCTTGTCAGTAATCTTGCTCTAATGATGTTTCCATTCCTCTCACAGGACTTACAAATACTCCACAAAGTGATCTCAGGAATTGTGAACAACACTATTATAACATGGCAATTTGGTATTGTTAATTGTACAAAAACTATGACTGACCTAATGGCAATTCTGCAGGTCCAGATGTTCTTGCTGTATCAAAAATGAAATACAGCTTCTTGCATCCAATAAATAAATAAATTCTTTTTCATTTTCTCCTAAAGTCAAATTAACAATTGCGTTTGTATGTATTTTATGGGCTCCTTATGAGAGAGAGAGACGAGGCTTTTGCAAACTTAGATAAATTGCGCAATAAAATTGTACTCCCTCAGTCCCTTATTTATAGTCCGGTATTCCATTTTGGGTTGTCCCTTAATAAGTGTCCATTTTGTAAAGTTAGTGGGTAAAGTTGGAGAATTGTCTATTTTGTCCCTAAAAGTAGATTCTATTTTGAAAAGTAAGTGAGTAAAAGTGTAATGATGATGGGTAAGTAAGGAAAGTGGAGGAAAAAGTTGATATGAAAGGTATAATGATGATGTCTTTTTAATAAGTTGGAGTTACAAAGCAGAACACTTAGAATGGGACGGAGCGAGTAAAAAATTGCCAAGTTGAAACACGAACACAGGAAAATTCCTACAATCTCAGAAGCTTTGTGTGGTACAAACCCAGATCATAAACATGGCAATACCAAAGCCACATTGGGTTGTAACAAAAAGGGGATAAGCTCAAGCGGAAGCAAAATAACTTTGTTAACCATTGAAGAGAGTGGACAAGCCATAATTACGCAAATAAAAGTTCCCAAAAGAGCCATCCCATAGGTACCCCTCTAAAGCTGTGCAACACTAACATTGCTAAAACAAATAAATGAGCATTGCCTCTCATCACAACCTGTTTTTTTACATAAAGCAAGTACAAATCTTCACTCCCCGAGAACTACAATATAATTATATCCCATTCACAGTTCCTGAAAACCTATAAAGCAGTAACGTAAGTTAAAGTTCGTATGAGATCACTGCAAACAAATGTTATAATGTGCCATGGACAAGTAAATGTACAATTCATGCAACAAGGTGCTTGTAAACCAAATGGTCACTAAGCAATTCAATAAACAAATGTTTTATATTATGTTCCAGTACCAATGAATGGTAAAACGGATTAAGACTGGCTCGACAACAGGATGCACAATCCTGTAAATCCAAGCATGCTTTTGTCCTCAAGCAGGACTTATCTGTTGTGCCATTAAACGATTCGTAATCTACAATTAAAAGTCTAGAATCCATAGAATTCAGTAAAGAATATAACTACATAAAGTGATGAAGTAAGAAAAATGGAATCCTTATTGCAGTTTTACCTAGGTGCGTAATACTCTCCTCAGTTCTGAGCTTGATCAAATAGTCCTACATAATTCACTGCAAAGATGCTCTAATACTCTACGGTATGGTCCAAGGTCAAAGGTGGGCGTTCTAAATGAGCGATGAAGTCGAAATGCAACAAAACCCAAAAAATAAAAACAGATGCTAAGACTACTCCTTAGCATTACAGCGATAAAGTTTTTCTCTACTTAGAATTACTTGATGGATCCACCACCAATGCCACGGAAAAGAAAACTTTGGGCTTCAACTTAGACATAAACTCGCCTCAATTGGAGTCAGGATGATGGACATATAGTAGACAGTGCAGTAAAAGGGCTGGTACCCACATGCGAGCACCAAAAAACAGAATGTGGCACGAATTTGCTACATTAACAGAAAGAGGCACTAATTTGCGCACATGTAGCATAAATGCTTATGGGAGATTTTTCTGCAATTCCACCAATAAAATGTCCATGGTCAATTTTAGCCTTGAATTCATTATGGCGTGTCCAATTCCTCAAATCAATCCCCCAAAATACTACAAGTATGCACATGCACATGTTTGAAAGATTCAAGCTCAAAAACTAAACCAATTGCTTTCAAAACTCATACATCCAATTACTCTAAGGGAAGACTGAAACTATTAATCACAAGGATTACATATGAATTAAACATGCATGGCCTGTCAGTTCACGTCGAGTTTTCGCAATGACAATTAAAAAAAGTCGAAGCAATGAGGCTTGCCAATGAAGGAAACAGATTAATGTTCCTCATAAACATTAATCTAACTAATATGGCTACTTTTTCACTTAGGTGCCAGGATAAATGAGGTCAAAAGTTCAACTCCTCTTTCAATGTGTTAGTATAACTATTGTAAAAATAATTGGCAATGAGTGAGAGGCCGCACAAGCTCATAAGCTAGTTTTGGAGGTTATATTAACCAATGTGGGACAAACTCTAAAACTTATCCCCCCATGTGACCTTGACCCGCAAGTGGAGAGGTAAACAACGGAGCCATATATGACTGTGTTGAAGGTTATAATAGCCAATGTGGGACAAACACTAACAAAGACCATATGACATACAAAGAAAAGGGGATCTATATATGAGAAACTTATACACCATTGATTGGCAGTTGGAACTTGGCCTAAGTGTCATCTGTCATGCATGTTTGCCAAACTCTCTAAATTTGCCTCAACCTATTCCTTCAAGTTTCCAAAACCATTCTAAAATAATCAAGTCAAGTGCGCATCAAGAAGACAAGAACCCATCATCTCTTAGATGTCAAAGATAAATTGATGTGAAACCATATTTACCTGATTTACCTTCACACTTAACAGGTGGTTTTACCTCAATTCAGTTAGTATGAGCAAAGGAACCGCTTCTCTCTCTCTCTCTCTGGTTTTTGTGTGTGTGTGTGGTTTTAACAACAACATTGAGTACATCACTAAGAGATTAAAAAGACACCAAAGAACAAATATATGAACACGCCGTGAATTAAAAAGCGTAGGGAAAGGCTAGTAAGGCATAATCAAACAATCTAAACTTACCTGTATTCCCTTTAGTATTGGTGCACATGGAACCCCTTTGTGATCATTATCCATGTCAACTGAGACTAGGCTCTCAATGTAGGGATGCAAAATACAAGATGCTAAATCAATAGGACTAGTAGGATAGGTAAATGTGACATCTTTTGGATTGTAGTGAACTAAATGCTTACGGGTATACAATAAAACTTCACCATTCATAAAAATGGAAAATGGCATGGTATATTGTAAATTCGATACTTTAGTCACATACGGTACCACGGCCAACTTGGTCCAAGAATCTCTAATACCATATTCCTTCATCACCCACACATGAGCACAAATGCAATAGTCATAGAGTACACACAGGCATCCATTGAAAGCACACAATGTCTCATACAAACAACCATCTATACTCAGGTTTCAAAATCTCTCCATAGGTCTCCTTTGCCAAATCAAGAGAAACAATAATCCCATTGGTCTCCCTACTCACATTCCAA
This sequence comes from Rhododendron kiyosumense, assembly GCA_019656275.1. Classification (NCBI taxonomy): domain Eukaryota; kingdom Viridiplantae; phylum Streptophyta; class Magnoliopsida; order Ericales; family Ericaceae; genus Rhododendron; species Rhododendron kiyosumense. The sequence continues at coordinate 6,111 of BPLS01011913.1, read as the reverse complement.
TGGAGGGCCCCGTTGACAAATACCCCTGACCCTGAACTATGTCGATAAGGAAGATCACCATGAGGAAAGTCTCCAATCCTTCTCCACGAATCAGTCCTCAGCGTATATACTTTGGCTTCAAAATCAATACCACTATGCCCATAAAGGAATCCCACCACTTTGTAATCATCAATAGAGGAGTCATAACCAAACCATAGACTACATGACCGTGCGGCAGATTAACACTAGGCAATCTCTTGGATTTCCTCGTTGACGGGTTCCATAAGCATAATGTACTTTTAGTTTCGATGCACACTAACCCATCACAACATCCTAAGACCCTTACTCCTAGATGTCCACCACGGCCATCACCATACAGAGGGTAATCAAGTTCAACAACATCAGAATCAGAATGCTCGTCCAAAATAGAGTAAAGAGAACACGACATGACAACGGCAAATGGACTGGTTATCAAGAGTCTATGGTGGGCGTAATCGGTGTCGATAGATGATGCTAGACTGAGATGGGTTTTTGCGAACTCGCGTTGAGAAATCAAAGAACGCCACGACTTGCAAACACACCTCAATCGCGGCAGCGACTTGACGGGTAGCCTGGACAGTATCTCGACTGTGATTTCCGGCGGCAGGTTCGGCAGTGGTACGGGCTGAGAATCTTCTTCTCCCGTGCCCATCGTGATTTCAGGCGGTGGCTGAGAATCTTCTTCTTCCGCGCCGATGATTTCCAGCCGAAAATCCTCTGCGTGATTGGTGGATTGGGATGGGGAACGCATGAGGGAGAAGCAACAGATTCGTCTAATTAGACCCATATTTCCCTCTTCGATAATGTCGTTGATAACCCAACAAAAAGTTGTCTCCAAAAAAGGGTTTTGCTCCAAACCGGAGGTGTGAGATTGATCTCTTGGGGGTAGGTCACATAGTCAGAGCCTCAGAGGAGGTGAAGTGGACGTGGGTAGCCTCGTGTATGCGTTCGGAGGGTTTCCTTCGCCGGCGGGATAGTGGGTGTTGCTTCCATCCACATTCCACGGGCTATTCTATTGGTGGATTAGTCACGTTCTGTTTGAATAGGGGAATATAACTCCGATATAGTAGTACTAACAATAAAATGTCGTTTATTATATTTTGACCGAAATCCAATTTTTTTTAAACAAAAAAGAAAATAAGTCAATTTTTTCGTTTTTATTCAAAAAAAATTGAATTTTGATCAAATTTTTTTACTTTTTAGATTCCTCTTGTTATGAGGATGCAATAATCCTCAAAAAATTGACGATAAGTCAAGTGATGCGAAAAAAATTTGAATAAGGATAAAAAAATAAGCCTGAATGCCTGAGCCCGATCAAAAGTCACTCTACAAAATTTAAGTTTAAAGAATATTTTAAATTTTTCTTTCCATTTTTCTCTCATTTTCACACATTTTCTTTTCTTTTCTTTTCTTTTCAAACAAAGCCCTAGAGCTCTGTTTGGAACGTGTGGAAAGCAAAGGAAATAAAAGAACAAGAAAAGAGAGAAAAAATATGAAGAAAGTGAATTGTTTTCTCTTTTTTGGCGTCCTTGTTTCTCTCCATTTTCCTCGGCGTATTCCAGAGCTTTTTCTTTGTTTTCCTTTTCCTCAAATAGGAACCGAACAACTTTAGGAAATTTTTTTATTTTCTTCTTTTTCTCCCATTTTCCATGGGTTCTAAACAGAGCCTTAGCTTTATTTTTTCCGTAAAATTACGCACAGACCCCCATCATCTATATATTTTGAACAGGCTCTAATTTTTAGAAAGGCCCAAAAGCACCCCCTCATTTGTAATTGTTAAACAATCAGCACCCTTTTATCAAAAGACCGTTAAGATGAAGGGGTCATCATCCATAATTTGATTGATTTCCCCTCCCATTCCTCCCACTTGATGTACCCATCATCAGGTTTCCCTAATAATATTTTGCCATTTAAAAAGAAACATTCAATCTGGTTAAAAGAGATAATGATTATTTGATAGTTACTCAAACACACTGATATTCACGAGTTCGGCTCCCCTCCAATCCATAGGGAATTGGAGGATCCTCCAATTCCAATTCAGTGGTCAAGATTATTCTAGTAACTCAAGCCCCAAAACTGATATGGTATTTTACGGGCACCCAATTACTCTCCAAATTTTTCTCAATTACATAAGCGTCTTACCTCCCATTTTTTTTTGAACGGCGAAAAAAATTCATTAATCTTCAAAGTTTACAAAAAATTCATTAATTTTTTTTTGAACGACGTCTTCTCTCCCTGTTAAACCCGCCTCTGCAAAACTTTTTTTATATAGCTCTTTAGAATTTTTTCGACCGATATCATATAGCTCATGAGGATTTTCTTACTAATATTATATCAATAATTTTTATTTTCTTTCAGCATGGTTTTTTTCCCTAATATTATTTTATTATGTAGCTCATGAGATTTTTTTACTGATATTAGTATATTTCCATGTGTGCTTCGCACTGTGTCATGTGCTCATTGATGTAGTTATTCTTATATGTAAAGAAAGTTGAAATTAAGATTCAGTTACGGAAATTAGAAAGAAATCATAAGAGTAAGTAATTAAACGTAAGATAATTTTTACAGAAAAAATATTTTAGAAGAAATGCAAAAGGAGTTCTTTGATTAACCTTGTGAATTTGATAGTTTTTTGAACCTGCATCTATTATTAAATTACAATTTGAAATTTTAATAATGTTTGAAATTTGGTAAATTGGTGCCCGAAATGTGATATAATTGGAGAATAATTGGGGAGTAATTGAGTGCCCATTGAATACCATATAAGTTTTGGGGCTGGAAATACTAGAGTAATCTTGACCATTGAATTGGAATTGGAGAATCTTCCAATTTTCTATGGATTGGGAAGGAGCCGGACTCGATATTCACATAGGGACCCACACATGATATACATCCAATGTGTGAGTCCTACAAATAGTTTTAAAAGAGTTTGTATTTGTTTGTGTAAGGAGTTTGTGATAGTAGATTTTTTGTTTTTCTTTTGGATTCCATTATAAGAGTATTATTTCTCCTGAGAGAGGAAAATTCTGATTTTTTTTTTCCTTTCCGTAATTTCTTCAAGTCCCGATATTCAAGTTCCAAACAGAAATTTTTTTGGTGCAAATAAGGTACAAGACACATGGTACCCGAGCACGAATCGAAACCGTGTTTTAGACGGCCATGATTTTACTCCGTAGGAGACAAAAAGAGGAGAGAGGGTAAACGGCTGAGGGAAGAGAGTTGTAGTTGAAACTCTTGTCCTATTAATTGGCGGAGCAGTGCGAGAAGAGGGCACGACTTCCAAACTATCCGACATGGGTCTAATTGGACGAATCTGTAGCTTCTTCCTTGTGTGTTCATCATCCCAAACCACCAAAAAGACCTCTCAAATCCCCCTTCCGAACCTGCCGCCTGAAATCATTGTCGAAATACTGTCCAGGCTTCCCGTCAAGCCGCTGCTGCGATTCAGGTGCATTTGCAAGTCATGGCGTTCTTTGATTTCTCATCGGCAATTCGCGAAAACCCATCTCAGTACTCTAGCATCATCTATCGACACTTTTTATACCAACCATAGACTCTTAATTATCAGAATGTCTGCCGTTCTAACGTCGTGCTCTCTTTACTCTATTTTGAATGAGCATTCTAACATTGATGTTGTCGAACTTGATTACCCTCTGTGCGGTGAGACACGGGGAGTATATGGAGGAGTAAGGATTTTAGGTGATTGTGATGGGTTAATGTGCATTGAAAGTAAATGTACTTTATTTCTATGGAACCCGTCTACGAGGAAATCCAAGAAATTACCCAGTCTTAATCTGCCGCCCGATCATGTAGTACTTAAAGGGTTTGGTTTGGGTTATGACGCCTCTATTGATGATTACAAAGTGGTGTTAATGCTTAAAGATTTGCGTAGCATTGGTATTGCTTTGGAAGTGAAAGTGTATACATTGAGAACCGATTCTTGGAGAAGGATTGGAGACTTTCCTCATGGTCGTCTTTATTATCGTCTTCGTCCTGGGGTATTTCTCAACGGGGCCCTACATTGGAAGTTGGACAACAATAGGCTTATTGTTTCTCTTGATTTGGCGAAGGAGACCTACGGAGAGTTTTTTGAACCAGAGTATCAATATGGTGGTTCGTATGAGATGCTGTGTGCTTTCAGTGGATGCCTGTGTGTACTATATTCCAACTACTACCGCACTTGTGTTGATTTATGGGTTTTGAAGGAATATGGTATAAGAGAGTCTTGGACCAAGTTGGTTGTGGTACCTTATGTGACAAGTCCATCGTATTTAAAGTTTACCATACCAGTTTGCATTTTGAAGAATGGTGAAGTTTTATTGAAAACCCATGAGCATTTAGTTCGGTACAATCCAAAAGTTGGCACATTTACCTATCCTACGATTCCTATTGATTTAAAGTTTTCTAATGTGTATCTCTACGTTGAGAGCCTAGTCTCGGTTGATATGGATGCTGACGGTGGGGTTCCCTGGCAACACCTATATTGAGGAATGGAGGTAAGTTTAGATTCTTGGATTTTGTCTGACTAGCCTTTCCCCACTCATTTGAAAGAATGACGTGTTATTATATATGTACTTTCGTGTCTTTTTAATCTCTTAGTGACGTGCTCAACATTGATGTTATTAAAAAAGAAAGAGAGGTTCTTTTGCTCATATTTACGGAAGTTTAACTTAATTCTGGTTTTACCTGTTAACTGTGAAATAAAAGCAGGAAGAGATGGTTTTACATCATTTTAACATTGACATCACTTAAGAGATGATGGGTTCTTGAGGGGCCCTTGATTCTTTTATAATGCCTCTGGAAACTTGAAGGAATAGGTTGAGGCAAATTTAAAAAGTTTCCAAACATGCACACTTGGGCCAACTGCCATATTATAGTGGTTAATTCTGTGTTCATTTTCAGAAAAAATCAAAATCAAAATCAAGTTCAAAAAAAATTATGAGGAATATTAATCTGTTTCCTTCTTTGGCGAGCCTTATTGCTTCAACTTTTTTTAATTGTCTTGCGAAAGCTCAAGGAGAACTGAGACAGTTCATGCATGTTTAATTCGAACTTAATCCTTCAAATCTGTGTTTAGTCTTGCATGTACATACTTGCGATATTTTGGGGGATTAATCGATTTGAGGAGTTGGATGCCCACTAGTCAAGGCTAAAGTTGGATTGATTTGGGTGGAATGGAAGAAATACTTGCTATCTTTCCAAATTAAGTGTCTTTTTGTTGGTACCTTGGCTAAATGTATGTTCAATAAGGCAAGTATTGTAAGAAGACTATTAGTCTGCATGGAAAAAAAAAAGAAAAAGAAAGGTGTTAGGTGTTTGTGAGCACGTGACAAGATTTTTAGTCACCAAATCTCCTCTTTATTTGGCGCACCGTTTGGTATTTGCGGGTTACCCAAATGTTTTCGGTGACAAGCTATAAAATTTCTGGACGCCGTTGTATATTTTCCGTGACAAGTTAAATTTGTTGTCACCCAAGGATGTCGCCGTTGGTGTTTTTTCTTGTAGTGTCGAGTGGTGAGTAGATAAACTTTATGCTTTTACTAGTAGGAGACAAGAAAATAAAAGAAGCATACGACAGAAAGAATTAGTTATGGACCCGTGTCATGATTTTTAGATCTTTTTCATGAGTCCAGCTAGCTACAATTTTAGTATAAAGTAGAATTTGGTTAAGTCCACAACCGAAGGGGGAGAGGAAGCAGTAGGAAACAAAGTGAGCTAGGGGCAGTGGCTCTTTAGTCTACGGTGGTGGATTTTGGTGATTCACATGGCAAAATCATCTCTGAAAGCATGGGAGACTTGGGAATGGAGCTTATGCATTGAATGGTTTTGATTTTAAATAGAGAGGTGTTTGAGGATCCAGATTGTCGCACCTTGTTTATATATGCAATATGAATTCCATTTTTGTTAGTTCTTACTTTATGAAGTTATATTTTTCAGTGAATTCTATGGAGTAGTAGATTACGAATCTATTAATGGCACAACAAATCAGTCCTTCTACTCGAGGACAATAAGCATGCTAGGCTTTACGGGATTGTGCATCCTATTTTCGAGCAGGTCGTAATTCATTTGCGCTTCGTTGGTTGTGGCCCATAA
>BPLS01011911.1:0-10948 GCA_019656275.1 Rhododendron kiyosumense | reverse complement strand
CCGAGAACGGGCCACCTAATATGCAAATCCAAATTAATCTATGCTGGCCAAATTATGTATTGAAATATGTACGGTACACAAAAAATCACAAATCAACCCCATGCCTGGGGCTTAGGGGTTTTCTCCTTCCTAGGTCTCAGGTTCGATTACTATCAACTCTTATAAGGCCAATCCACACGGGGGCTTAACCCCACCTTCAATTGGGCCCCCCACTAGTGGACGGTTGAATTGTCTCCCAGGCATTAGCTCAGGTGTGTGTAAGTTGGCCCAATCACCTCCATTTATAAAAGAATAGTAAGTAACAAACACCCCCATGATTTCTTTTAGCCTAGTTTACCATTGATTGTGGACTTGAATCTTGATCTTTCTATCTCCCCTTAGTGGACGGCGGTATCCTCTCAAAAATTAGTCATGATGCGAGTAAGCTAGCCTAGACACCCTGATACTCCAAATATAAAAAAAAAATAGTAATAAAAAACAATAATACATCAAAAGTGGAGCATGATTTCTCATAGCCTAGTCCACCATTTGATTGTGGACTTGATCTTTCTCTCTCCCCTCTATTAGGGATAACTTCCATGCAACGTTCTTGCATTCCTTTGTTTGCAATCATCTTTATCTTTTTTTTCCTTTTGGATGAGTAGTTTGCAATCATCATTTTGATTTACTCATCATCAGTCCTTTTTCTGAGCAAAAATCATCATCAAAACAATTTTTGTATCAAATGATTATGTAGAATGACAAGACTAACCTTGGCCAATGATACCCGAGCCCTTGGAAGTAAATCACGGTGATGCGTGGCAAGCTTTGCTATAGCGGTGATAACAAAACAAAGAAGTCTTGACTGCAATGATTTTCTTGATGCTGAACTGCCAGAGCTAAGAGTTGAGTCCATTAGACCCAAACGACTGCCAAACAAATGGTAGAAAGAGAAGATATAAGTCAGCATGCCACAGAAAAAACCATGATGCAAATCTCTGAGTATGAAAAAAGCAATATCTGCAACAAAAATGTACCTGGAGGAGAGGTTTTCATACAAAAGTAGTTCCAAACTCTCAAAAAGTTCACGAGCTGCATCTTTGTGAGATTCACCACCCCCTCCATGCTCTCCAATGGCCCAACACAATTGTAATGCCAACTCTGTCTATGATGAGAACAAACTTATTGTTGAATAACTCCAGCATCTACAAAACAAGGGAATAACCATTTCTTTCTTTTCTACTTTTTGTTTCTGGTCCTTCTGGATATACTGAAATTAACTGACCTTTGCAGGGCCGTCATAAGCTTCTCCAAGTCTGTCTATTATCGGTTTCTGCAAAGGGTTTAATACAAGAATCTTCAAACCGCTGAATAAAAGAAATGATCATAACTTCTCTCCTAACTAGAAATAATGAATTAGTTGCCTCATGCACAAATGCCATTTGATCCCATCTACTTTCTCTATGATTAAACAGAAAAGATACTTCAACAGGAGCTCTAATTAACTTTGGTTACATTTGCTACTGATGCAATATGGCTCTTGTTTTTACGGAATTTCACATGAAACTAATTAGTGAACAAATAACTTTTTCCCACAGAAAAACCATACCACAACAAACAATCTGGAAATTCTTATAAAAACGGACTTAAGCAACAACATTCTAATAACATGTGCAGAACCAAATTGTAAGATTTGTGCTACGTGAAGCAAAACCAGCAATCCAAGGAAAAAGCAAGAGAGTAGAAAGTAAGGGATTTAAACATCAAAAGTTTTATTTGCATTCCTGCGTACTATTTCTACACATACAATTATACAATACAAATTCGAACAATGATTCTAAGGCAAATCATCAATAAAGCTCCTTGAGAAGTGCGACAAAAAGTTGCAGGCCTGATGTGGTGAGGAGAATACCTTGAGAAGTGCGACAAAATCAGGAGATCGTTGGAATGCAGCAAGCATGAATTCTAAGAGCCTCTTTTGAACCTACAAAGGATAAATCATGATACGTTGTAAATCTTTCAAGCACAGATCTAAATTCAAACCTTAAATAAACAACCATCCGCAGAGTTGTAGGCAGTGAATTGCAACCAAAGGTTTATATATGTGATTTAGCACCAATAGAATACGAAGCAGCAAGGAAGAAGCTGAGAGTGTAAAAGAGAAAAATCGACAATTTATAGAGGGTTAAAAACCAAAGAGGAAGAGGTGGTGAGGGAGAATGCGCCAGAAGAAACGATGCAAAAATCTATTAATACTCGTTACCAACCTTTTCTATAAGTCATAGTAATAACCTTTTCCATTTGCCTTAACAAACAAAATACAAAATTACACTCCAGATGAAGTCCTAAATAATTTGGATTTACAGATAACTGGAACTCTCAATCTCCATTGACTCTACCCAGCTGAATACATCTCTCCGCCTGCACATAATATTACTACAAACTATTCTGGATCAAAGCAGCAAAATGAACCTGTGTTAAATCAGTCAAAGTGATCCTCGATGCAAGCCAGTCCAAGGAAGCAATGAATTTAATGCTGCCTCCAATATATCATAAGATATTGGTCCTATTGGATCTACCCATTGGCCTTCTATAACATGGCAGAGAATGGGAGGGGACACGGCTGAAAAAAGTACAGTGGAAACATCCTCCTCAAAAACTCCATTCATACGATAATCAACCCAACATTAAAGAAACAAGTTACTCTTAGTCTTAGGTACCTCTTCCTATCACATTTTTCTCGCTCTTAATGGATATTTCTAGTGTTGCTGAAGATATACTCCATATATTCAGACTTAACCCTAGTTAACAAAACCTCTACATATAGAGGCCAACAGACAAAAATAGCAATCACATTCAAAATACAGTCCACAACAAACTTAAACTAAAAAGGCTCAAATTTGTTGTAGCTTCCTTCTGCATATAGCTAATGTCCTATTCCTAGATTTATTTAAACTGGAGAATAACTCAACCGTTTCATTGTTGCTTCATTCTCCACATGCATAGACACATCAGTCAAATTCATGGAGCTCAATTAACAGTGGTTGTGATGTCTGTAGGACACTGAGCTAGAGACTAAAAGAAAAACTAATATGATTAGACAAAATTAATGCTAAATTCTAGCAAAGAAAACGATGGAGGAGGAAAAAAGCATGGTTGTCACAGACCGACCCGAACTGAACCATAGTAAGCCTTGCGTCTCTATCAATTGGCTGTCCCTACTAAATGGAAAATGTCCCTTTCTACTGGTTACGACTTAATGAAAAACAATGTTTCCCAATGGAACTGCATTTCCATGGTAAAATGTTGCCATAAGGATAAAACCTATAAAATATACACCAGTAGCAGTGATATGATTAGTTTTGCATTTCTTCATGATGCCATGCGACATTTACAGGCAAAGATGCGGATGAATTGCATAACAATACAAGCCAAACAGACTGAACAGTGCATCTTGCATTGTCATGTATACGTTTGATTTGCTTTATAAGACCCAAATAAATTATTTGCAAGCTTTAAATTCCCTTTAATGTTTAGGTATCTCGCTGCACATCTCAGTATGTTATCAATAGAAACCTCAGAGGAGTATGATGTAAGAGGTACTTACCTCATACAAGAAAATTTTGTCTGGAAATAGATTCGAATTTCTAGCCATAAGCAGGGGTATCAATGCACATATTAAAGCTGCAATAGACATAAATTTCAAATTTGTCATCCAGTGTGCAAGGAGTTTCATGACTACTATAGGATATATGTTGGTTGGAAAATGGAAGCTTCAGCTACATTTAAAATATTGATGACCATAACATGAAATGTTCGCTATTAGAGACTGCTACAGACATACAATTATTGTCATCACGCACTGCTATAGAGAAATACACATCAAGAAGTCTGGGAGTCATCCTGAGGGTTTGCTTCAGCCTATCAGAGTGGGGGGTGCTAACAGCAACCTGCAGAGCCGCAGCCATCGCTGGGGAAGTCGAATGGCGTTCCTGAAATATCAACTAGACTGTTAATCATCTTCTGAAGTCTGACAAACAGACCAAGACGGAAAGACACAACCAAGAGGCAAAGGATATTATAGTAGAAGTCTCTTAATATGTTTCAAGTATTGACCTATATAAAACATCATATGGTTAACCAATGCAGCGTTTTCTTTCACCAGTATTTCAAGTTCACAATAAGGCAAGCCAAAAGATTCAACATTAGCGCAATTGGTTTCACTGGGGAGGACATAGCTCGAAATAGTTTCCATGGTTTGAAAGTCTGCACAAGGGGACCATATAATTGAAGCACACTTTGTTGACCGTTTGTACTGTTGTGATTGAGAGGGTAGAAATGGAAATCATGTCATGGATTGAAGCAGTATATCTCTTCTTTGGAAAGATGATTGGTTTTAGCGAATAGTCTGGTCTGGAATATCTCCAAAACATATTCATTGCAATTTTGAGGTAGTAATTTTTTTTATTCATAAAACCTCCAATTCTTTAGCTTTAATGTTTTCCGACTCTACGTCAACAGGGATATTATAAAGGCCTGAAGCTACTATGGAAGGGGCATACAGCAAGGCCATCATTCTCATCTTTAAGGAGCTCAAGAAACAATGGATCAGCTACAGCCATCGTATTGCTATCTTCAGATTCAAAATCTGGTCCTTCATCCCCTATGGTTGATCCAGTGTACGCTTCATCCATGAGTGCAAGCAGCATCTGCATCCACAGAGGAGTTGTCAATTGCAATACAAGTGCCAACCATCTTTCATATATCTTCTTCAGTACCAAAAACAACCTCAGGAGCCGCACTTTTCTGGAGTGAAGCTATGCTGCTGCCAATCAGTGATCCTGAGTTCCGTTCAACCTTTTCCAATGCCACTACCAATACTGGTGTAAAGAGCACAAAGGCATCAGTTACTCATTTTTCTCTTCACGCCACGCAATCTGTGAAGCACACATATTCCTATCATAAAAAGCTAACTGCTGGAAGTTGATCAAGCCACATCAGCAATTTCAAACAGTACATTGCACAGCATTGCGAACAATACCTAGGTGCTAGGGAAGCCGAAAAAATAGGAAAACAACAAACATCAGCTATATTCTATTATAAACAATCATTACTCGCAAAGCGGAGAACTGTCCAATTTTTTCGCTCATTCGAAAATCAATAAATTTGGGTCCATTTTGCAGGTTTTTTTTGAAGTTTAACCTCTTTCGATTGAGGCCTTTCGGTATATGGAACCATTTGACAAGATAAATGGAGAAGAGTACAAAATAGTATTGGCGGCTGATAGAGTATCCACAGGTCCAATTGGTGAAATGAGTAAAGAGTAGATACCATCAAAGAAAGAAAAACAAAACAGCAGAATGTAGAAAAACTCACTTGGTAAGTCAACGAGAGATGGGAATAGTGGAAGAAATGACCCAGGCGACATCAACGATGGAAACACTGTTAGGAATAATTTTTCTAATCTGCATTAGAAAAGAGGGGGAAAACGTATGAAAATTAGTAATGCCATTCACTGTTGATTGAGTCGAAACAAAGTGTCTTAAAAGTAATTTGTATGACTGAAGATTCTAATGATTTGAGTCATCAAAAATTCCAATTCACTCCTATTTGCTTCAAATCATCACTGTGTTTGGTTTGCAGTTTTGAGATAAAAAAGTTCTATAGGTTTGTGTATTTTTTCGTTTTTAGTAAAAAAATTTAACATTTTAACAAACTCTTTTACTTTTTGAATAGAGGTACGCTATGTACATTCAAAAAGTAAAAAATTTGACAAAAAAATACTAAAGACGAAAAAACACGGATGACGAAACAGTCAAATTTTGGAGAGATTATTTCTGAGAGGAGAACCAAACAAAGTGATTATTCGGCAACATTTCCCCCCCTGCACAGCCAGGAAATACAAATGAAATAAGGATGAAGAATTCAGTATCGGCGACACCGCAATATTTTTCAGATCGTAATGCCTGATGCATAGGTAAATATCGGTACCTGAGGTACAGAGTCCCGTGTAAAAATTGGTACCTAAGGTACAGAGTCCCATTATGTGATGGCCGATATACAGAACCCTAGCTCATGTTTAAAGGAATTAACTATCAAAGTCACAGACACAAGACTAATATGCTGTGCTGTCTTGCCAAGTGCTAGTCCCCAAGGCCAATCGCCATCCTAAAGAACCCAATCAGGGGATCACTTATTTAAGTTTACTTTAAACCAAGTTCACATGCAAACCCGAAACTGCAAAATCATAATAACGCACACCTCAACTCCTAACTTCCCCAATTACATACAGGGAAATTCAGATAAACTCTGTAGACGCTGACCACCATAATAACGGATCTAAAGTCTTTAACTCAACTTGTTTTGTGGAAAGAACAATAGAAGATGTGTTGATGCTCCTCTCATCTACTTTAGAGAAGGATGATGCAGTGATAAAAGCATAATACCTTCTGTATTATTGGTTACCCCATAATCTACTTGTGCCAACTGCCAGAAAAGAATGATAAGAATGACATGAAGAACTTACTTCTCTCCATTCCATGCAATGAGCTTAAGCATTAATGGGAAAAACTGCAAACGCAACACAAAGATTAGGAGGAGGACAAGTTCCTACCAATTCCAACATCCATGTTCAAATGAACAAAAGTTCAATATGATGATGGAAAAGATAGAAAATGAACTCATCAAACCAAAAAAATGGCAACAAACAGATGCAAGTACATTAGTAGCATGTGGTGCTTCTAAATTAGGACAAGAAGACCAGATAAGACTAATGCATCTACCGGTAAAGAACAAACTGATTCATGTTGGAGGTACTGCAAAAAACAAGGGCAAGCAGAAAATTCGATCAATCATTAACCAGGTGAGGGCGGTGAGGCAAAAGATTATTGCAGTTTTTTCCTGCTTTATAACAGCAATCCATTCAGGACACCTATATCAGTCATCACACTGCTACAAAAGGGCCCGATTCTGAAAACAAAAAAATTACTCAGGCTCCTTTCTCATGTTTGAATAATAGTTCCAATGCATGCCGAAGAATCCCTTTCATGTGCCTCAGCAGGGATTAGCAGATTAAAAAAAATTACAGGAGTAAGAAATTACAACTATTGGCCTATTCACAAATAAGAACAGAAAATAAGTCCAAGAGTTTCAAATAAATAAATAAAAATCCAATTGTTGCATCACAACATAACTTATAAAGTAAACAAAACTTCTCCAAAGCAGGTCTCAAAACTTGACCCCAACATTTCATAGTTACAACACACTTTTTTTTTGCAATTCGCGTCAGCAAAGACAAATGCATATGAAATATCACACCTGAGGGAGTAGTGTAGGGAAAGAAGTGAGAAGTTTTCTCTTGTTCAGATTCAGAAACTCAAGTGTTGCCTCTGCAACAACTGCATCTGCAAACTCTCTGTAATCAAACGTTGCAAATAGATTGGCATGTGGTGGGTATCGAAATTCCAGTGTACAAAACCAATTGAAACCTTTACTCACATAAAAGTATCAAGCAAATGTGATGGGGCAGCTAGGATGAAAGTTCTGTAATTAAATCTAACTATATATATCTTAAGAGATGAGAAACCGTTTCGAGACGAAACCCTTCCCCGCCTGATTGGAGGGTTCAATACGACAACAATACCTACAAGTTTTTTTTTATCTTTTTTTGATCAACATAAATGCCTGAGAATCGTTTACTAGTCCCTACAAGATCCAAAAAAAGAGGTTATCAACTTCTTCCTGATGTACCCCATCAAATATCCCAACCACTTGATGTGGGAAGGCCCCAACACATGTCAATAATGGCAACAGATAATAGCATCTAATCCTGAAACAACACTACTGAGCAGAGCATCAAAGGTTACCATTCCATTACTCTTTTAGCAATAAAGTTAGAAACAACAGAGTGACACAACTATTGGTGCTCTATTCATCATTTCCATTGCATAATCTGTGAGTAGGGGAAAAGGATATTGTCAGTGCGAACCTTGGAAAATGTAAAAACGGAAAAAAAAAAAAGAAAAAAAGAAGAAGAATATGATAAAGCTCTGTTCAGGCTCATCTAAGTACCACAAACACCTCACCTTCAACTCAAGAGTGCTTTGCAGAGTACATGAACACGAAGGCATCTTTAACGTTTAAAAGTCTGAGAAATTAGACAAAATCGCAATCTATGGCAATTTTCTAAGGTCTCTAGATGCTCCTCCACTTGCTTCTCAAATAAGTCAAAATATGTTGATGAGATTTTCAGCAAGTGGAGTGCTCACGCACCTCAGCCAACACTAGGCATACACAGTGCACGCACAAAAAAGAAGGGTTATGAGTATGTTTCGCTCTCTTTTCTTTCTTTTTTCTTTTTGGACAGCTTTCGTAAATTTGTTCCCTTCATCATTTATATACGTTCTTAAGTCATTGGAGAATGGGTGGCACCAGGCAGTAACCTGGAACTTTCTCCTTGGACTCCCTACATTTCTAAACCGAAAAAATTCCTTGCTTCGTATTCTTCACTCTCTCCAAATGTAATTCTTTGCTATCATGCTCACGACAGTAAAGAACTCTGATTTCCAAATAGTTCATGTAATCCGTCAAAACAAAAAAGACAATCATTGACAGATGAAAACATAATATCCCGCATATATAAATTATTCAAGAAGTAGAAACTAAACAATTTTATACCGGCTCAAGCAGGAACGAAAGAAAGTACTCAGACTAGGATCAGCATCATGCAAAACGACCTCTCCAAAATCAAGGAAAAATTGAAGAATAGCCTGAGTAAGGAAGCAGAATAATAAGGAAATGGCTACATTAGTGTACATGGGAACTAAAAGACAATGGCAAAATCAAGCACCAAGAAAACTTCAATATTTGAAACAAATGAAGTAGTAACTATTTAGACGATGTCTACAGGTAAAAGCACTTAAAGGTACAATTCAACAAGTAGACGAATCCCATGGAGACTCTGGTTGTTTTCCTATTCTTATGTACTTTCCGGTGTTTGGATTACACAAAGCAAGACCCATACTTTGACCACACGACACTTCTTTCTACCTAACATCGCACCTCATGGAACTGGTGCACTTGATTTTCTTTTGTTCGCTGATTTCTTAAATGCATCTTAATCAGTTTACAAAAAATGCATCTTGATTATTAGATCTTTTTTTCTTTTTGTAAATCATTAGATCTCAGCAAGCTAGAGGATAACAAAGATTTTGCCATAAAAGGCTTTACATGAAATGTATTTCCCTGAATAAAACATTTAATTAACAAAAACAAACTTAGCCATTATCATAAACATACAAAATGAAATCAGTGCGATAGGAAAAGACAAGCATAGAGAGAGCTTCAAAGAGTACACAAGACTCTTCCAATGCTGCAACTCAACAAAATCTCACCCTACCCCTTTGCCTCTCAAGTTTTTACAATAACAAAATGCACATAACAAGGATACCAAAATACTAGAACAGAAGCACTGGAAAATTAAAACCCTTCCAAAATCCATCCATATCCGCAAAAGCGCCTAAATCACCTCAGTTAAACACGCTGAACGCAACATACAACCTAGGATG
Organism: Rhododendron kiyosumense; assembly: GCA_019656275.1. Taxonomy (NCBI): domain Eukaryota; kingdom Viridiplantae; phylum Streptophyta; class Magnoliopsida; order Ericales; family Ericaceae; genus Rhododendron; species Rhododendron kiyosumense. Next base: position 1,403 of record BPLS01011911.1, on the reverse strand, counting down.
TATAAAAAAAACCTGCCAATATGAAATTCTGAAAGTAAATTTAAACTATTGACAAGGAGCAAGTACCAAAAAGATGAATACCAGTAATAGAAGACCGTTAGAAGTTTGAGACTGAGAAATTGAAGCCACTGAGCGCTGGAAAATCTTGTTCAGCTGCGGATAAACCCTAGCTATCAAATCTTCAGAATTCTCAGCCTTACACAGTTCGTGAAGCTTCTTCACCTGACCACACAAGATAAATCAAGAAAATTTGTCAACAAAAAATGTAAGAAAACAAAACTTTTAGGATGTGTTCTTATCTTTGTAAACAAAAAAGTTCTTTTTTTCTTTTTGGAAAATGCTAGCCTTCCTATAAGATGTAAAATGTGCTTCGATATCTGAGAAAAAGTGTATTAGTATCCATGATATGTATTGAAGTCCAAACTTGTTTGACATTATTCGTATATATTATCCTATGCGGTAGCACGGCTTGCGCCTACTAGGTAGCTGACCCCATTTGATTAGGTCACAGGGCCCGGTTTGGTTTGGTTTGGTTTGGTTTGGTTTGGCTGCACCAACTAGGCGGATGTTAGCGAGACCCTTTTTCTTTTGGTCGGCAAATTTGGAAAAAGTTGACGCCACAAAGACAGCTATTTTGAATTTTTCTCTGTGAACTTTTTTATTTTTTTCTGTGCTTTTGATAAAACTAAATTTTTACCTTTTATATATTCCCACAAATCCAAGAAGGCAAGAATTAGATAATTAACATGAATTCAGAAAAGACGAAGAAAAATACCAAAACAATACTTCAAGTCTTTAAGAAGAACAGAACCTAAGCAATGTGTAGAGATATGAAGACATGGTTGCAGAGAGAGAAGGATGGAGAGGGAAACAAACCGAATTGAGCAGTGAAGGATCGGAAGCAGGATCGCTGGCGAAATTGGAATCTCTGGCCATAGAAGATAGGGTCCTGAAGTGCCAATCCCAATCTTTGTCTCGTTCGACCATTTTTCGAACCGAATCGGAATGGCTTGTCTTCTTTCCTAGCGATGGAGTCGGGAGAGTACTGCTCCTGTAATTGAGAGAGAGAGAGAGAGAGGGGGGGGAGGGGTTGCAGAGCGCACCAGCGGGAAGAGGTGACGAGAACAGGTGTTTACATGGGCTGGGTTACTCTTCGAGTCGAGCACTTCCCAAAAACGACGTCGACCTACGGCTCGCACATCAAAACGACGTCGCCCGTCATCATTAACACTTCGCATGTTGCAGCTGAGAAGACCTTTGAAAACCATGTTAGGTAAATTGTGATCTCACTGAGGCTTTTCTCTAGGATCGAAACTGTTCATTCAGTAGATATTGTCGAGAAGATAAACTTTGATAAAGATCATATCAATCTCGTTATTATTGGTACATAATCTGAGAGGATT
>BPLS01011910.1:0-12091 GCA_019656275.1 Rhododendron kiyosumense | reverse complement strand
CTTCTACAAAAGGATAGGCTCTAATAGTGATTAGGGACTGAAAGAGCATACAGGTCGAGCAAATATTAGAAGAGCTTTAAAAGGCCTAGGTACCAAAAGAGCCTCTGGTCAACATACTTTGATAGCTCCCTTGGACAATGATAGATGACTAGCAAGTAGCAAGACACAACAACATATCACACTCACCAATCATAATGGCTAGAGAGAGATTGCGATTATTGTTCGAATAAAGGAGTCAAATCAACATCAGATTAAGGACAATTAAAAGAAGCCAAAGTAAAGAGTGCTGCTTCTATAAGCATTTCCTTATACGACCCATAAAAATTAGCTGTATATCGCCTTATTTGATATTGCCCTGGCATCTGAAAACTGCTGATGAAGTCTAACTTGCGCTGATGCAGTATTTCTTCAAGGCCCGGTTTCACTTCACCAAAAATCAGTATGCTGATGTAATGCTAATTATGGGAATTGCGGGGACTATATCACAGGCATGTCTTTCATGAGTTTGTACAGCTAATTTCTTTTTCTTATGCTACGGTCCGTTTTGTAACTATCCGTCCACCTCTATCTTTACACTTGAATATTGGAGTCCTGCAGATGATTTTCATGCCCTTGTTGGCTCCTGTTGTAGGAGAGGAGAAGTTGCTTTCTGTGGCGCTCTTTGGGGGATTTTTATGCGTAAGCGCTTCATATCCCTTTGTTACGTGCTTCTATGATCATCTGTGAGAGGGTTAGAGAGAGTTTAGAAATTGTGAACCTGATGGTGATCTTTCACTCTGGTGTTATGCAGATGCTAATGAACAGTATAGCATGGTCAATTTGGGTAAGCCCTTTTCTACTACATTGGCAAGCTTCTTACAGACTTTTACTCAGTTTACTCTTGTCCTTGTTTAATTCTCAACCTTTACCGTTGCTGTACGAATCCTGCAGGTTCCTTATGTCGTTGCTGCATTCGGTATTTTCACTTCCTTCGCATCCCCTTGTGTAAGTCCTTACATAAATCAGTGAGTTCAGTTTTGCTCTTGGTGTTGTCTTTCTGTATAACAGGGTATGCCATCTTGAAATTTTTGATCCATGATTTCTAAAATACATCTGATGCACGAAAAAGAAGAATTGCCAAGTTATGCAATAATGTGTTTTTTTTTTAGCAGATTATGCAATACTCTGTTACGTACTAATAATCTCAATGTTTCTCACTTGTGCAGCTTCGCAGTATCGTATCAAAACAAGTTGGGCCAAATGAGCAGGTATTCTTTTCTAAAATGAAGGTCGTCGGATCTCTTAGGGGAAGTGAAAAATAATATCCCATCTTGCCTAGAACATATCCTTTTCCATGCTTCGTCTGATATGATTATCAAAACTTCCATCAGGGGATTGCTCAAGGATGCATTTCCGGCATAAGTTCCTTTGCCAACATCATCTCTCCCTTCATATTTAGTCCTCTTACAGGTCTGTCAGTAGATCATGACAATGTTATTTTCTACTACTTGTGAAAATTATTGAATTATTTCCCAAACTAACATGCATTTTCCCGTTTCAGATTTATTCCTATCAAAGAGAGCCCCCTTCTATTTCCCCGGTTTCAGTATTATGTGCAGTGGATTTGCAACGGTATGACTGTTTATATTTTCCATAAAATTGCAAGCTAAATCCTACAATTGTTCAGCAGAGTTCCTCGAGAAAGATTGTTTTCCACTACGTTAAGTTTTGCAAATAGATTCTCAGTCTGTTGCGGCCATTCTATCAGTTGTGATGTTTTACTTAGTTTTTTGTTCATGGAAACAGCCTAAAAATCATCTCATTATTGTTGTGCAGATGGTAGCCTTCATCCCAAGTTTATTGATATGTGCTGTTCCTCCTTCGAGCAAAAAAGTCAGTTGCGAAGATTGCGAGGCCTAGATGTGAGGATTTCTATGGTTTTACAGAAGGAAACCTCTTTATAACTGGATCACCAGGAATATAAATTATAGAAACAACAACATAAGTGCTGAATTGTGATTGTGTAAATAGGTGGACCATTGTATGGATCCTTGCCATATTTCATGACTTTTTTCAGATTGTGAAAGAACAATCAAATCAATACAAAAGTGAAGAATACTAAAAAAACATATTATTGATGTCCAAAGTTTACAAACTACGAACTACTGCTACGCAAGTTATACACTCGTAAGGCAATAAAAACTATCCTGAAGCAGATTCATATTCTGTGTCTCGGCCACTATGGTCCTACTATTTGTGGGTAAAACCTTTAGCCCCTTTGATTTAAATGCAAAATGGTTTCTTCATTTCCCTCCTTCCTAGTTATGACTAGCAGCCATCTGTTCGAGTCGTTCGACAAGCAGTTTCTATAACTGAAATCCTTCTAATTTCTTCTGGGACTACAACTTATAACTTACTCTCGCGGCCTTGCCACTACATTGTAACTGCATTAATCTTTCCATCTGCCCTAAGATTTTGGCAGATATAAAAACCATAAACTGTTTGTTCATTCGCCATTTGCCAGTTATTTATGAAATAAGTACTGTATTTGTATTTGAGAAATTCATCTGTCTTATATATCAGCAGGGGCTTAATTTGTGGTGTAAAGTGTGAACAATAACCTACATATTAACGTCGGAGCAATCTCATAAACAGCATACAGAAATTCAAGGTGTTCCCGTATCGAAACACTGTGTAATTGAAAAGTTTTCCCGCAAAAATGTTTGTCCTAGCAGTTTGTAAAAGTGTACCTATCTTGTAAAACTTTCCATAAACCAAACACATTTTACATTTCATTTCCTCCTTTAGTTCCTATTCCTGCACAATGTCTTCAAAAAATGAAGCCAGAAACAAATACTCTTTGAAAGCTAGCTATGAACAAATAGAAGATTTACTGGAGAAAAAATTGAACCAAAAAACTTTAAATAGTGTAACCTATATTGCTAAATTCTGTACAAGTCCCGTAAAACAGAGACTTTTATGCAAGATCAATAAATTAAAGCAGGTCTTCAGCCCTGGAGGTATCACTGCCTTCATCTGAGGAACCATCACTTACATGCCATGACAGGCTCAGCAATCCCTCTTTGTGGAGCAGAGTTCGCTCCGTTGCTCTCTGGATTTGTACGCCACCTTTGCAGTGAAACAACTGTAAAATCAAGTCCTGGGTTGAAACATGTGGTGGTTGGAAACAGAAAGTACAAATCATTAATGCAAGCATCATCATCAGCATAACATTATCCCCATCATTGTCACCATCGCCATTACTATCAGCCATTATTGCAATTGTCACCACCCTTATCACAAGCTTCATCGTCGTTGTTGTCATCATAGGAATCATCATTACCATCACAACTGAACCCATCAGAATGTTCACCAAAACCATCACCAGCATCGGAATCATCATCATCGTCATCGTCATCGTCGCTAACACTGGATTCATTGTCATTGTTGCCATCATCATCAACGTCATCACTTGCACCATTACCATCTCCATCATCATAATCATACTCAAACTCAGACTCAGACTCAGACTCGTCATCATCTTCCTCATCGATTTCAGAAATGGTGAAGAAACTTAATCGATTAGGTCTCTGAACCTCGTCAAAAAGAAAAGTATAGAAATTAGAACTTCTCCCGTCCTTGTGGATTCGTTTTGGATTTTCTAGATTTGGATCTTTGAAGGTTAGGATAGAGTCGATAGACCCAAAGAGAAGGCAACCTACGTCAACAACCATCGGTCACAACACAACAATATCAGTACCCATGCAATCCCCAATCGATGGGGTATCGAGGGAGGAGTGGAGACATACCTAAACTTTGGTAATATAAGTTCAAAGTGGCTGCTCTTAGAAAAATCTACCGCTGAAATAGTGCCCACCCATATCTCCCAAAATAGAGGAACTCCTGGGACATTATGCCCCCAGATCCAAGCCGGAGGGCATAACCTACAACCATAGCGCTAAAAGAAATCCACACAATGATGAAAACTACAAGAAAATATATGACGTTGAGAACTCAGTGAGACAATAACCAAAATAATTGAGTAACTGAGATGAGACTAGAGACACACAAGACAACTGTAATAAGAACCGTGAATGCCTAAACATAGCAGAATAAGTGCTAAAAGAACAGGACAACTGACATTGCACAGGAGATCATGAAGAACAAGTTTACAACACGGTTGTTTAGGCACCAGAAAGAATGTTTCCCAACACCCAGAACTGGAAGGTCTTTAAGTTTCTTAGAACACAATGTAAAAAGCTTGACTGAAATGGCTAATGTAAACACCACCATCATGCAATAACCCAACAACTAACAAACTGGTTCAGTTTTAAGAGTCTCAGAATCACAGCACACCAGGACAAGATGGTAAGCATAGGTCGTATTTTCCAACTTCCGAAGCTAATTTCACCTTACTTCACAAATACATGATACATATAAAAAATGATAAACCTCAGGCCAGAACTTGAGACAGCACCAAATATTTGATTTATTTCAAACATTTAAACTACTAATAGCCAAGCATACCTTTTCAATGTTTGTAGGCAGAGACATTCTCTCAAGGGCTTTCGGAGTCCATACTTTTATGTTGTCTTCTATTCCACTGCTGACAAGAACAGTGGAATGAGGATGAGACTCAATGCAGTTCACCACATGTTCATCTGCTTCCATAACACGAATGAGCTCCCCGCCCTTCTTCTTCCAAATGAAAATCCGGCCACAGTCTGACCCACTCACAACATACTCACATTTAGGCCCAAAGAAGTTTACACCCTTCACTGTTTCAAAGTTCTTATGGCCCTTGTAGACTTGAGGACCAACTTTAACATCCACATCTGAAGGAGGTGATGCTGACTTCTGCTCTGGTCCCATTTCACCTGCATCACCGCCCAAAGACAGAGGAGAAGCTGGAGGTGGATTGGGTCCCAATCCCATCTCTCTTGTAAAGAGATAAATAAATTCATCACTATAGGAGACAAGTAGCTCGCTAAGATCCGAGAAAGCCAAGCCTGTTATTGCCACTTGCTCTTGACCAATCAAATGTGGAGGGCAAAAGTAGTCAGTAGGCTGACCAAAATCAGTTGAACCGTCCCTTTTATATTTACGTATATCATAAAGTCGAGTGTACTCATCTAACCCTGCAATAGCTATCAGATTAGGATTCCTTGGATCTATTGCAATTGCATTTAGATCAATACTGAAACTGCTGTCAAGTAGGGACTGGCAAGTAAAAAGTTGTGTGGCAGCTCCAGTTCTCAGATCAAACTGTTAGAATAAACATCTATGTCAAAGTCAATCTTAGAAAGAAGTTTGGACAAGTAGGGAAAGCAGAAATTTAAAAAGTACGAAAAACAAAAGGCATATTACAAACATCAATACATCTAGATTTTCTAACAGAAGAACAAACAAAATATAGAAAGTAAAATGAAATTTTCAGCAAAGTGAATTTAATCATACATGCTGAACTAATCCATCCTCTCCGCAGGTGTAAAAAATATGAGGGCTTCCAGGTTCAATGGCCAACTTATGAGCTCGACCCTCATGCTTCCCCAGTAGTTTAGTCTCCACTTCCCCACGTTCAAGAATTTGAGTGTGTCTTACCTACAATCGGACAATGCTTTGATCAAAAACTTGCACTTATTAAGTCCTTAGTTAGAGAGATACAGCCACATAATAAAATCTAAAAGCACCACAAATAAGCGTGAAATCCCTTGACAGGAAGGAACTCTTTTTTTTTTTAATCAGCAGGAAGGAACTCTTGAGCAAAGAAAGTGGCAGCATATATCTGATAATGACTACGTTCATCTTCCAAACGCAAGATCGCCAAATGTTCACTCGGGAGAAATATCCTCCCCTGTTCTTTGATGCTTTGATTTTAGGACATTCAAAAATGTCAATCTGTGCACCTGGTAAATCACACTTCTCACCATGGAGAACTTCCATATAGATTCTATTACCAGGCACAACGCAGCTGTTAAACTAGTCCTGCTGTCCGTAACAAGGAGTTCAAGAAAGCACATTACCTGCCCATCAGCAGCACAGGTAACAATGGTTCTGTCTTCCGTGTAAGGCATGATCTTCGCTTGGAAAACATTATCATAATGACCAGAATGAAATGAGAGCTTAACATGCCCAGTTTCCCACTCCCAGAATATGACTCTCCTGTCATCGGAGCCCGACACAAGAATATCACCATCTTCATTGAAGCTAACTGTGTTAACACAGCCTCTGTGTTTTTCCAGCTTTCTGAAGAGATCAAGTCGAAGCACAAGATCCTGTAACAGGAGAAAAAAAAATCCCATTAAAGCTTTGTTGCATGCGAACACCTCCTAATATTGTTGAACATGTTAAATGTAAGTTTAACGCCTTTAACTCAAAACCAATTGAAAATTCGTGGATAGATCACCCAAGCTCTTACTCGCTTGCACGTGTGACTCCTAACTTGCACGTAAAGAGGTAAATAAAGGATTCAGCTCATGGTACGACAATGAAACATAAAGTGCACTTATGGCACAAATAAAGGATATATGTTTCAGAAGTACCTGATAAAGCATCAAATTCAAAACCAATAGATAAGGGTGGATAGGCCGCTCATATATGATTTTGCCCTTTGGAGGTGGTAAATTAACATGGGACAAGCTCTAACAAAAAGTCGCATAACTTAAGCCTTTCAGATTTACCTCACTTGCCACAAATGAAGACTGAAGAACAAAAATGTACACCCAAATAGATCAAATTCCTAATGAAAATAAAAACATATAGATAACCCATGTACTTCAGTATAAATCACGTAACCACGTAACTGAAAAGCTATGGAAACTAAGCCTTCTCTAGGTACATCAACAAACAAAACATTTTGGACAAACTGCGTATTAAACCACAAAATTTGCGGCTGAAATGCTATGGAAACAAAGTTGTACACACACACAAAGAAAAGCAAATTAATATCGCCAGCAACAACAAGAAGCCACAGAAAAAACATTTCGACCACACGTAAGATGGGCGCAGGATCATGGGATTAAGCATAGTGCCAAGTTCTTGTTTTTGGTGTCATTGTGTCAAGGTAATATCAAAATAGCAAACCATCCAAAGTAAAGACTAGGGCACTTAAAATGAACAAGTTACTCAAGCTCGCCCGCCTCTTTTGACTCGTTAAGAGTTGGTTCCAAATCTGGTTTGCGCATAAACTACTATCAATACAATGAGAATGATAAGTAACGTTCAGGAAAAAGATAGTCCTATCAGGAAAGAGGTTATGAATAATAAGAAAGAAGAAAGCACCTCCGAAGCGGCGAAGCTGTGGGCGAAGTTTCTGGTAGAGAGTTGGCCGACCTCACGCTGCCAAACATTCACAATCGCCGTGTCCAGCCTCGTCTTCGGCCTCTTTCTCATTTCTGATAGAAGCGCCGCGCGATTTCTACAATGACCAGCTTATGTGTGAATATATATATATATGTAGATATCCCGAGAGAGAGAGAGATAGAGAGAGAGGTTTCGGGCTGTCGTTCTCAAGGCTTGATCCTATATCCTATAAGAAGAAACAAATCGGATTTGGTTAGGCTATGTTTGGAACGGGAAAAAAAAAAAAGGAAGGAAAAATAAAATCGGCGGAAAATGTGAGAAAAAATAAGTGGAAAATTTTATTATTCATTAAATTTAAATTTTTTATTTTCTTCTTTCTTTCTCTTTCAATCAAATAGTAGAATTTTCTTTTAGTATTTTCCTTAAATTCCAAACAGAGCCTTGAGGATTTTTGCAGTCAATAGCAATTTGCTGATAGAGACGTGGCAAAATCGACTCACAATCCCAAGTGGTTTGAAAGGGCAAAATTATGTGGTGGTGTTGAGGTGTACCGTTACCGGCGTAGTGTTTCAAAACAACGGAATAAATACTCTCGATTACTCATTCAGTCATTTGAAAGAGTAGAAAACTCCTACTATGGCCGTTTGACACTTTTCACCAAATTTGTGGCACAATAAATTTTAGTAGTATTTTTCTTCTTAATTTTTATTAAATTTGAATAATTTTACATCTCATCGTCACAGTGAGAAGAATAAAAAAATATAACAATATAGATTGATGTAAAAAAAAAACTAAAATGGTAAAAAAAGAAATACTATCTTTTACTCGTTGTAGGTGTAGTCAAAATTATTAAACCACGATCAATTGAGACTATTTGACCCCTCAATTACTAGTAGGCACGTAGCAGCAGGGGCCGCGGAAAACAAGGGCCTTGGCTAAAAGCCTCACTCGAAAAAGAATGGTTGACCACCCAATTGGAAAAGAACGCGTGTACGAATAAAACAGAAGGATCTTTCCGCGGAAGTTGTCCGCGGAAAGGGAAACTACCGCGGAATCGCCACGGAATGGTAAAATGCATCCCCGGAGTAGTTCTAGCGGAGTAGTTCCTCCGGTAACAGTTGGTCTTATTGTGATGTACACAAAATTTTGTTTTGGATGGAGATTTTATTGTTTACAATTGGAGATTAAATTCTTTACACCGTCAGTGTAAACATTTGTTTCCTCCAAATCAATTATATTTCGTCACATCATCATGTTTTATTGATTGGGACCACTGTTTTGCAATTTTACGCAATATAATTGATTTAGAAGATGTTTACACCGACGATGTCAAAAATTTATTCTCTTACAATTGATAGCATCACAGCGCAGGAGAAAAGTTAAGGGAAGATCTATTTTTGTTTTGTTTTGTATTTGACTTTCTCTTTCTTTTGTTAAATAAAAATCGCACTTATTTTAAAAACTCACAATAAACGGGAAGAAAAATAAAATAAAATAGACAGAGAAAGTCAGGATTATGTGAATGACAATAAACCAACACATGCTAAAAAATAGCAGTACCTGATTTTGGCAAAACACAAATTTAGCCTAATAGACTAAATTCATTTTATTTTTCAATCAAATTAAACGATTTAGATGAAGTGACAAAAATGACAATCACTTCATTTGGTTTTGAGGGAAAAAAAGAGATAATAAATGGTAATAAATGGGGAGAGATAAATATAAAACGGGTCAGACTTACCCCGAAAGATTGTAGAATGGGTCGACTTTTATCTAACTCCCAACTGTGCTTGCCTTGGCAATCTCATCCCAAATGACAATGGCTGCCTGCCTCAAGGTGTCGTCACTGCAACTGTCATGTAACCACCTCCAACCACCAGGTCCTCCACCAAATCCAATAGTCAGAGTCCGTTGCGCTCTAAGCAAGCAAGCCCACCGCTTTCTCACCTCCCTCTCCAACAACGCAGCCGCAGACGACACCTCCGTCTCCAATCGCTTAATCCACAAATTCGTACAATCCTCTTCCAAATCCATTTCTCTCAACACTCTCTCCCATCTCCTCTCCCCCCAAACCTCCCACCCCCACCTCTCCTCTCTCGCCGTCCCCGTAAGCCTCTCTCTCTCTCTCTCTGATAGTGTATCCTGGGCACTTCTACGTGGTGCCTGCATCCCTTTTCCACCACACATTGGGACCTTGGGTGAGGTCCATACACAGCTTGGACTTCCACAATATGTGATAGGAGAGGGTCCGGGGCAACACTTGGCGTACCCGAATAAATTTTCCTCACGCACACACTCTTGGACTAACTTTTGACATCGTCGCTGCAGCTGTACTTGAAAATAAGCAAAGCGACTTGGTTCGATTGGAACCCTAAGTTAGTGGCAGACCTCATCGCTTTGCTTGATAAACGAGGACAAATGGACTAAGCACAAATCCTAATGTCCGATGCCGTTTCCAAATTACAGCTTCAAGAACGCGACCTGGCTCTCTTCTACTGCAATTCGATCGACTCTCACTCCAAACACAGATCAAAACCGGGGCTTTTCGATTCCTATACACGTCTCAAGCTACTGATGAGTGGTTCAAGCTCTGTATATGTGAAACATCATGCATTGGAAGCAATGATGAGTGGATTGTGCGCGATGGACCTACCTTTTGAAGCTGAGAATTTGATGGAAGAAAGGAGAGATTTAGCACTCAAGCCATCTGTGTTTGAGTTTAGGTCTGTGATACACGCATATGGAAGATTAGGTTTGTTGAATGATATGAAGAGGTGTTTGAATCTGATGGAGAGTGAGGGTTTTGGGTTAGATACAGTTTGCTCAAATATGATCCTAACGTCACTTGGAGCTCACGGCAAACTCTCAGAGATGGTTCTATGGCTCCAAAGGATTAGGAATTCAGGTGTTGGATTATCGATTCGAACATATAACTCGGCGTTGGAGTCGTGCCCAACAATCACAGAACTGCGTCAAGACCTCAAAGGTGTTCCCACTACAATCCAAGAATTGATGGACAATTTACAAGGTGACAAGGGCTTGTTGGTCCAAGAGTTGATTGGATCATCGGTTTTGGAGGATACAATGGAATGGAATTCAAGCAGGATACAATGGAATGGAATTCGCTTGAAGGGAAGTTGGATTTGCATGGGATGCACTTGGGGTCTGCCTATTTGATTATGTTACGGTGGAGAGAGGAGCTCCGGTCAAGGTTTAAGGATGGGAATTGCATTGTTCCAGCAGAGATTACAGTGGTTTGTGGGATGGGAAAGCACAGTGCTGTAAGGGGAGAGTCACCAATGAAGCGATTGGTCAAACAGATGATGATTTGGATTAAATGTCCTATGAGAATTGACCGGAACAATGTTGGATGTTTTGTTGCCAAGGGACGCGTGTTGAAAGACTGGTTAGGTTCATCTAACGCATTCTGCCAAGGCTTGTGAGAGTCGGGGAGAGTAATCCAATCATCATGCCATAGTAGCTATCTCCATGTTTTACAAAGGTCTTGTTAGAAAACTAAGACAAGGAGCCTTGTTAGAAAATCTCTTGAACTGTTTGCTGCAGATGGAAATAGAGTCTGCAGCACTAGAGGAATTAATTGTAAACATTCTGTCATTTGCAAAACAGGAACCAACCTGATATTAGCATTATCTCTGCAACATAAAAACATCAACCTAAACTAAAGGTACCAAACGCATCTTTACATTGAACCTGGAATCAAAGTTGATCTCAAATGATCTTTTAGATAAACATGCAAAATTAAGTGTCCTGCAGACAAATTTCCCGCAGGGGAGCAGAGTAAGGAAGCAAACTCGCCTAATGATCTCATTGCAATCTCTGCTCTAGCTTACATTAGTATAAGGAGCTCTCTGTTTGATGTAAACCACCTCAACAGTGCTTCAGAGTTCCTGAAGCATTGTATCTACCTCAAAAGGAAATAGGCTAGGATTTTCTGCTACTTTTTTTGGTTTCACATGTCTTCTGCTATTATTTTGCTGCCTACCACTTGGCGATGGCACCAAAATTACCCAGAAGCAGATGAATTGTCCAGATGTTAATGACAAAGGGCAGCGTGTAATACTCAAGTTCAAGTTTAACTACATTCTTTAACCAAAAGCTCTTTGCCCACGTCTGCATCTGTTGCAGCTCAAGCCATGGATTCATCCCAATGAACATTGAAATAGTCAACTCTCCCAGCAATCCTCCAATTAAACTGCACCGGAAAGCAAACAATAATATATCGAATACGGATCTTCTTCTTTTTTAACGGCAAAATACGGATCTTTACAGCAATCTCCAAGTTAGGCAAATTTTAGATAGCTGACAAGTGTGTCCTAGCCTTCCAACTCCTTTATTCCAGTTAATCCAACTGTGAGTATTTTAGATGGCTGACAATTGTGTCCTAGCCTTCCAACACCATTATTCCATTTAATCCAACTGCGAGTCAGTGAGTAATTATGAGATTTTTTTTTTTGGTAAATAAGTAATTATGAGATTAACCTTGCTTCTACCATATTTACATAAAATACACCAAGTTGTTTAATCTTTATCACATATATTTTGGACACATGGAAACTTAATTGTACCACATTGGATAAGTGAAACAGAGCAGAATAGCTGCTGGCAATCTCTCAAGGAAATGACAAGCATTGATCCACTACTAGTGCAAGTTTCTTATTCACAAGAAATCTTGACACCCTTATATTTTTTTAAATTGGTATTAAGTATTAATCAAGCAGTCTCGCTGAATATCCCAAGTCTTTGCATAATAGGTAACGAAATCCACTTTGATATTCTGCATATTCTTTTA
>BPLS01011909.1:0-19552 GCA_019656275.1 Rhododendron kiyosumense | reverse complement strand
TTAAATGCGAAAGGAGAGAAGATGTATACCTTATGTGACAATCCTAACGCTACATTCTTCTGGGATAATGACCATCCAACACAAGCCGGATGGCGCGTTGTGTTCTTTTATTTGAAATCCAAGTTTGAAAAAAGTTACTAATATTAATTATGATCGGTGTTAATATCTGCTTGTTTACAGGGAGATTCGATCTATTGTACCTTCTCTTATTGTATGACCAACAGCAATATGTTATGTGTTTTCATGGTAAATGTTACTTTCTTCGTTCTACTTTAAATGTTTCTTACGAAAATTCGTGCAGTTTCAAATTCCGAAAAATATTACTATTTTTACATTTTTTTTATTTTCTACACCAAATTAAAGTGCTCGTACTTTAATTAGGTGTAACAAATTAAAAAAATATATCTAGGAATATATTTTTTGGGAGTTTGAAAATGCACGGATTCCAGAAAGAGACATTTAAAGTGGGAGGGGAGAGTATTATTTTGTGGTGAATTTTACGATGAACAATACTTGGAATAAAGTGATTCTAAAAATATTATGCGAGTTTATGATATTGTTTTATTACATCCATTTCGTTGATTTGTTATGTCATCTGGGATTTTTTTTTTTTTGGAATCGCAAAATACAATTAGGGAAAACTTGATAATGGGTACATTAAGTTGTGAATAGAGGGAAGGGGATCCAACCAAAGTTAAAAAAACCACTTACAAGGCCGAAGCCCAAAACATCCGAGGGCCAAGTCCGAACACTTATGAGGCTCATACCGCCCAGATCAGGAACAGGTCATTCGTGATTTTTTACCGGATCATCTTCTTCTTTATTGTGACATAATTGAAGTACTGCCATGATCCAAAAAATGGGAGAATAACTTAATTACGGATATTCACAGAGGAGTCGGAAATAAGTTATTCATGGAATCGGCAAATCACACATGTTTGTTTCGGTAGTTAATGGTCCAAAAGAGTTTTTTCTCTTCCGGATCATCCAAAAGCGTTTGAACAACGCGCGCGATTCAGCTTTGTAAAAACATAGTTACGTATGGAAACCTCTGTAAAAAAAATTTCCCCTAAAAAAGGAGTTGAATAACATCAAAAATAAATTGAAGATAGATTCCATTCTCATTAGGAGAAAAAATTCTTTCCGGATGAGGCGGAAATCATGGGGTTTCTGCCACTTATTTGTGGGTTCCACTGTGCATTTATTGTTGTAATTTGAACCGTTCATCTTATAGGGGTAACAAAATAATATACTCACACTTAAAATTAGCCTATTAATTCGGACATCGATCAGTTTGTCAAAAGTTGAATTTTGATCTACAAAATGGACGGTTGTTGTGGACAATTTACTTTAAAAACAATTGACAGAATTAGTCCATCCATTTTGTAAACTATAATTCAACCTTTGACATACCTATCGATACCCAATCAAACTAATTTTTTGTGCTGATATACTACTTCGCAGGCTCTATAAAATGAACGGTTTAGATTATCGAAACAAATGCACGATGGGGCCCACAACCCTCATCCGGATAGAATTTACTCTCATTTATTAGGTGTTTAGCAACGACATAACTACGAAAGTACTGAAAGTAAAAATGAAGAAGGACATCCGTAGTGATCTGCCAAAAGAGTCGTTTTTACATTAAGCACCAATTTTATACAACATGGCAAATTAATACAATAAAGAACAAATAAATTACAATATCAAGAGAATACAAAATTGTGGACATGAAAAAAAAAAGCTTCCAAGTAACCAGGAGATTGAAATTGTCCACCTTGTTGGCATCACTATTTTTTTTTTTTTTTTTTGCATCACTATATTTAGTGTGATGCCTTTGCATTCATTAATAAAATTTTCTTTGTCAATCATAAAAAAGACAAAATTTAAATCTATCTCTCTCTCTAACACACACACTCATTCTTTGCACGGTTTTTTCCTAACAAAAACTAATATGTTTAGACGACCAATTCTCTAGCTAAATCTCTCTCTCGATCCCTCCACGGTTTTATATGTCGAAGAACGAAGAGCACAAGACCAATGACTTCTCTCCCTCTCATAGATTTTCCTCTAGCTTTTCGTCCCCCAAAACAATAATTTTTTTTACTCGGCAAACGAAACAATTTATATAGCTCGAAAGGGTACATCGAGAAAGGAGCATCAAGCTTAAAGAGCTTAATACTCCGGAAAAAAAAAGCATCCAATAAACAATTGGATAACACACCTTAGACTACATTACAATTTTAATTTCCGGATACCATCTAAGAAAACCTTAAAATCCTCCACAGTGTAGACTTTGATCTAAAACAATAATTCATGCCGGCTAAAAACTAATATATTCTCTTGATGGTTGTTGAAAGGGTTTCATGGTCCTAGCGATAATCCCTTCTGATTCGAATGACAAACCTATCCTACAAGTACAGATTGTTGTTGCATGGTGAGTGTGGATTCAAAACCTTAGATACTTTTCCCTCCAGTTTTCAAATCTTTCAATTAATTGCTTTTTAATTTAATTAGTTTTTCAAAATCAAATCAAACCAATCAATCGTTTTATATATTTATTTTTGATTGGGTACGACACAATCAAATCACAAGACTGAAATTGTCTACCTTTCTGGTATGTTTATATTGTATATATCAAGTGTGATATTTTTGCATTCTATAATAAAATTCTCTTTGCCGATCAAAAAAAGACCAAATATACATTTTTCTCTATCTGACAAACACATGTTCTCTGCACGGTTTTTTCTAAGGGGAAAAATAATATGTTGAAGACCATCTCTCTCTCTCTCTCCCCACTGTTTTGGTGTCGTTAAAAGATTATGTACAGTATAAATTGGATTATTATGCGATTTTAATAGGAAATATGTAGTTCTTATGTTGTCCTCAATCGCTATCTATACTCATCACGTATGAATATACGCATTCTTTGGACTCTCATAGAAGGCATGGAGAAGCAGTCAGGTTGTCTTTTGGGCTTTCGCATGCATATACGTATTTTTTGGACTCTCAATATATATATAGAAGGCACAAATCTATCTAAAGCAGTCAGGTTGTCCTTAGTCCTCCATCATCTCTCTCTCTCTCTCTCTCTCTCTCTCATGGAGAAGCAAAATGTCATCTTCTTCTTCTCCTCCTGGTTCTTCCTCCTCCATCTTCTCTCAGGTATTGATAAACAAGAAAGCATTCGGAATATTGTTTTGAAAAAACACACTCTCAAAATTTTCAAGTATAGCATTATTCTTTTTAGCGAAAACAAAATTTGAGACTTTTCTCTCAACATGTTTATTCATTCAAATGAACAACCGAAATAGATTTCAGAAACCATGAATCTAACGAGCTTTTCGTATTTAATTATAGAATGATGTTTCATTTGAAAAAACACTTCGATCGCAAAACTGCAACAAATTAAAACATGACTTGTTAATGTTCTACTAGTATCAGTTTTTAGGAAAGTCATTGATATTGCTAATTAACATGCTTTGAATATGTATAAATGTGCAGGAATTCAAGGCGTGTAAACGGATTTCACCCGAAAAAGCTTTTCGTATTTGGCGACTCGTATGTTGATACTGGCAACGACAACAAATCAACATTTAGCTCTTGGAAGGCTCCCTACGGCATCACCTTTCCCGGCAAACCCACCGGTCGCTTCTCTGACGGTTGGATCCTCACTGATTTTCTTGGTACACCCTCTTGCCCATCTCTCTCTCTCTCTCTCTCTCTCTCTCTCTCTCTCTCTCTCTCTCTACATGGGTATTCCCTACTAATGCATGAGTAATTATTCAATAGTTAAGGAGTACCACCACATGATACTCCAAACTAATATACAATCACACGTAGAGTAAGGTCTAAACTTCATACACTTAGTGGTAGACCTCATATAAATGTGTGGTAGTAAAGTTTCACGCATAAGCTAATAAAAAAGAGGAAGCCTGATATGGTGTTGGTTCAGGAAACAAAGTTGGAAGTTATAGATTTTTTTTCGGTCCAGAGATTATGGGGTCGTGGTGATTTTGAATTTGCTTTTTCCAGTGCTTCCGGGGCGTCGGGGGGATTGTTAGCAATCTGGAAAAAAGGGTTTTTCAAAGTTGATAATATTCTCTGTCATAGGTCATTTATCTTAATGCACGGCAGGGTAAATTCCGATTTTCCTTGTGCTGTGCTAAATATTTATGCTCCTAATGATGTGGGAAATAGGAGAGAATTATGGGAGGAATTGTTAGCTTTGAAGTCTGTTTCTCCAGTTCCTTGGTGTATTGGGGGAGATTTTAACGAGATCAAAGCGATTACTGAGAGGGTAGGCTGCCAAAGGATGGAGAGGGGAATGAAAGATTTTGTGGATTTCAGTAACAATATGGAACTAATTGACCTCCCGTTGGTGGGTAGGAGATATACATGGACTAACTACCAAGACCATGCGATTCACAGTCGTTTGGATAGATTTTTAATATCCCTACAATGGCTTGAGAAGTTCAAGGTGATTCAATGGGGGATTCATAGGCCAATATCTGACCATTGCCCTGTTGTGCTTACTAATGATGAAAGGGATTGGGGACCTAAACCATTTAGATTCATGGATATTTGGCTGTCGAATCCGAGGTGTATGGCAATTGCAAAGGAGACATGGGAGCATTTTCAGGTGAATGGATGGGCTGGTTTCCAAATCTTGCAAAAATTGAGGGCTATTAAAGATAAACTCAAAGTTTGGAATAAAGAAGAGTTTGGGGATATAAACTTAGCTTTGTCAGCAATGGAAACAGAACTTCATCATTTTGATTTGTTAGCTGAGCAAAGACAACTATGTATGGAGGAAAAAGCGATAAGGTGCAAAGCTAAATCAGAATTCTGGAGACTCTCTCAATTATCGGAAAATCTATGGCGTCAGAAATCGAGGCTGAATTGGATGAAATTGGGGGACAAAAACACCAGATATTTTCAGGCAATAGCCAACAATCGGTTTCGGAGAAATCTGTCAGGTTCAATCAAGTCAAATGGGAGAGTGTTAGAAGAGCCGAAAGACATTAAAGAAGCAGCTGTTGTACATTTCAGCAAAAACTTCAAAGAGGATATATCTGAACGACCTCTACTGGGGGGAGTTTTTTGTAGGAGACTATCTTCAGAAAGTGCTTTCCATCTTGGCAGAGTCTTCGAAGAGAGGGAGATTTTAGCCGCTCAAAAGGAGTGTTCCAACCTTAAGTCTCCGGGCCCGGACGGTTTCAATTTCTCTTTTGTGAAGCATGGTTGGGAATTTTTGAAGGGTTTGATCATGCAGTTCTTCTCCGAATTTCACTCTAACGGCAAACTCACAAAGGGTATCAACTCGACGTTCGTTGCGTTGATTCCTAAGGTAGATTGTCCTATGTCGTTTAAAGAATATAGGCCCATTAGCATGGTCGGATGGGTATATAAGGTGCTCTCCAAAGTGCTTGCCAATAGAATTAAAGCTCTGTTGCCATTGGTTATTGGAGAATCTCAAGCTGCGTTTATTGGGGGCAAACAAATTTTGGATGGAGTTCTTATTGCAAATGAGATTATACATAGCTGGAAAAGTAGCACTCATGGGGGGTTACTACTCAAAATTGATTTCGAGAGGGCTTATGATTGCGTCAATTGGGGTTTCCTACTAGACCTTCTAGCAAAAATGGGCTTCGGAGAGAAATGGTGTGCTTGGATAAAGGAGTGTATATCATCGGTGTCTATGTCGGTTCTGATCAATGGATCGGCCTCGAAAGAGTTTCAGATACAAAGAGGTATAAGACAAGGCGATCCGATGTCCCCATTTCTGTTTAATATTGTGGTTGAGGGCCTCAACATTTTATTGGAAAGAGCTCGGGATCGGAATATAATCAAAGGAGCAAGGTTAGGGGTCAGTGGGGTGGTGGTGTCCCATTTGCAATTTGCGGATGACACGTTATTGTTCTGTAACAATGACAAGGAGGAGCTGGTAAGCATCAAAAGAATCCTTCGATGTTTTCAACTCATGTCAGGTCTGAAGATCAATTACTCCAAAAGCTCTCTATGTGGCGTGAAAGTTTCTCATCAGGATGTGCAATCCTTGGCCCAAGTAATGGGGTGTAAAGTGGAACGGTTGCCGATTAAGTATTTGGGTTTGCCGTTGGGTGCTAACCCCAATAGGATTAAAATTTGGGATCCCGTAGTGCAGAAGATGGAAAAAAGATTAAGTGTGTGGCGTGGTAGATACAATTCGTCAGGGGGAAAATTGACCTTAATTAATTCCTCTTTGGCTAACCAACCCATTTACTTTTTGTCCATTTTCAAACTGCCTGTGACGGTTGCTAAGGTGCTCGAGAAAATACAAAGGAATTTTTTCTGGGGCGATGCGATTGATAAGAGAAAACTCCATTTAGTCAAATGGGAGGTGATTTGCAAGAAAAAGGAATTTGGCGGCTTAGGCGTAAAGAATCTGAGGGTCCAAAATTTGGCCCTCTTGGCCAAATGGTGGTGGCGATTTCATCAGGACAGGGATTCTCTTTGGGTGCAGGTCGTTAAAGGCAAGTATAACTTGGATCCCGGCTGTTGGTTCCCATGTATGCCGGCCTCGGGAAGGGCTTCTCAAATCTGGAAAGATATTTGTTCAATCAATGATATTTCTTCATGTATCAGCTCCATCATCCAGGAGGGTTTTCGGTTACAGCTCCATTCGGGTATGGGCATTTCTTTCTGGAACCATGTATGGTTAGGGGATAATACTCTTAGAGAAGAGTACCCTCGGCTGTATTTAATTTCTGCTCAAAAACAAGCTGTGGTCAGTGCAATGAGGGAGGGGTCTAATGAGGGCAATTGGAACTTGACATTTACTCGAGACTTACGCGACTGGGAAAACATTCAAGTGGAGGAATTAAAACAGCGGCTACAATTTGTTTTCCTGGATTTGGCCAAGCCAGATTCAGTGTTATGGAATTGGTCCTCTGATCATCGGTTCTCGGTAAAATCAGTATATAACCAGTGGGAGGTTGGAGAGTATGCAAGAAGCCCGGTGTTGGAAATTCTATGGTTAAATTTGTGCCCCCCTAAGGTGGAAATATTTGCTTGGATGGCTATTCAATCTAAGGTGGCAACTAGGTCCGTGCTATTGGAAAGAAGCTTGATCCCCGAGGGTCAATCTGTTCTTTGCCCGTTATGCTCACTGTACTTGGAAACACCTAGTCATCTTTTCATGCATTGCCAATTTTCTTGGGATGTTTGGTCACGGATTCTGGATTGGTGGCATGTAGTGTGGGTGTGCCCTGCATCGTTGGAAGACCAGTTTATTTGGTGGGGTGACAGTAGGTTTCGAAAATGGGAGAAACACTTATGGGAAGCTACTTTCTTCGCAACATTGTGGTCTTTGTGGCTGGTAAGAAATGCGTACGTGTTCAACAATGCTACAACAAGCTCTGGAGAAGTGGGTGAGCTGATTAAAACTAGAGTTGCAATGTGGGTAAAAGCAAAATTTGATATAAAGGTCTATTCGGTGGAGGATTTTAGGATTTTTTTGGATGGAATTAGATTGTTGAAGTTGTAAAATGTTTAGGCTGTGAGGACTCCGCCTTCCAATATTCAGTTGGAGGGTTTGGTTTAGTTCGCCCTTTCTTTTTGGTTTTACTCGAGTAAGTAGTTGTTATTACTCTCGAGCACCCCTCGATGTTTCCGGTTCGAGTTATTATAAAAATTTCGTTTGCCGAGAAAAAAAAAAAAGTTTCACGTAATCAACTTTCTTTTGTTTGTGGATTTTTACAAATTTTCTATTTCTATATGGCGCATATGAAGCCAAGTATTTAGAATTGAAGTCTCCATTACCGTACATGCTGAGGAAAAATGCACCAAAACTGCGAGCTATGGGATGAATTTTGCATTTGGAGGGACCGGTGTTTTCGATACTTTGGTTCCGGCTCCGAACATGACTACCCAGATTGATTTCTTACAAAACCTTGTCAAGGAATCCGTGTACACAAAAATGGACCTTGAATCCTCCTTGAGTCTGGTTAGCAATGCCGGGAATGACTACTTCACTTACCTCGCCGAAGGTGGCTCTAACGAGGTAAATTTACATATGCCTACTTCTGAATTATATATGATGCAACAGTGGATTAATTAAAAATACTATGTATCACCAGATTTCTTTCATCGTTTACATAGTTTCACCACTTGGGTCAATTCACGAGAAAATATATCTTCTGAGTTTACAGAAATGCATATAACGAGATACGTCGTGCCACATGAAGAGAGTATTGCGATCAATATTTTGGTGATTAATAGGAGCTTTATATAGGCATGTAGTATTAGAAAATTATATAGTCAAATGAAATATTTCGGCAGTCAACTAATTCTGTATAGGGATATTAAAAACACAAAAACCACATGCGTTTATAATATAGATGTACCCTTCAAACTTGGGTATTTAATTTGTTGTTCTTCTTGGCTAGAACTTTGTCTCTTTTTGAGACTGATAGAAAATATGAAAATTTAGCAGAATGTGCGTTAAGCGATCCCTAAGTTGGGGTAAAAGACATCAACCGCCTTGTATTTTTCTCATTTTGTATTAGTAACAATTAGTTTCACTTTGTCCAAGATATTTGTAATGAATTTTGTATTATAAGTGCCGTTAGACTTACAACAATACAACTTCTCATTTCTGTCAAAAAAAAATTGGGTCCCAAGATTTTATTGATAAGCCCTTCTCAATTGTAGCCAATATGTTATTATGAATAATTCCGACAACTTTAGAAGAAAAGGAATCATTTACCTATTATAGAGATTGCACAATTTCATTTTTTTCGATTGCTCTCAGTTTTGCGAGAAAGACACATGATTCGGGATAAAAAGAAAATTGTTGAAAAAATAGATTTACGCTTCTAACAAAGATTTAATAAACAAATTAAGAAGGAAACTCAATACCTACGGGCCAGATGATGGAACAACTTCTTTTTACACAACGGATATGAAAATTGTTGATAGCAATTCGCTTGACATCAAAATGCAGAGCATTGTTATGCTTTATATATGTTAATAATTTGGTCATTAATGTAGTGATCAACTACTCCGTTTCTCTTTCTAGGGTTTGCCAGCCTTCATCGCTCGCGTGGTCAAGCAAATTGCCGTGAACTTGAAAAGAATTCACGACATGGGAGTGAGAAAAGTGGCGGTGGGGGAGCTGGAGCCCATCGGATGCCTCCCCGACATCACCGTCCAGAATTCTTTCCAACATTGCGATGGAAGTATGAAACCACCAATGCCTTCGTGAACCTCCACAATACTTTGCTTCGGCAAGCTGTGGCAGAACTCAACAATGAGAGCAACGACTCAGGGGCATTCATCGTCCTTGATCTTTATGGCTCGTTCACTAGGGTCCTCGATCACAAAGGTGGTTTTACTGATCTGTTTTCTTCTCAAACTTGTCGATTCAGTTCAGGAGAGAAATGTAAAAACGAAATTTGATCCATTCACATGGATCCAGAAGACGATCGTAGCCGACCATCAACTAACATAGTGACATGTCCAATAATCTGAACTCGATCGTTTAATTCCTTTTTAACAGAGTGGAAAGAAACCCAAGTGATTGATTAATGATTTGTCGCTAATTGATATGTATATGAACTTGTTCCACTGCAGACGCTACTGCAAAGTTTCGGAACCTATTGACGCCATGTTGTATGCCTACCCAAACTGGTTATTCCTGCGGGAGCGTAGACGCAAAAGGAGAGAAGATGTATACCGTTTG
Organism: Rhododendron kiyosumense; assembly: GCA_019656275.1. Lineage (NCBI taxonomy): Eukaryota > Viridiplantae > Streptophyta > Magnoliopsida > Ericales > Ericaceae > Rhododendron > Rhododendron kiyosumense. Next base: position 9,828 of record BPLS01011909.1, on the reverse strand, counting down.
TCGCAACCGTAAAGCTAGATTCTTCTGGGACATGTATCATCCAACACAAGCCGGATGGCGCGTTGTGTTCTCGGGTTTGAAGTCCGAATTCGAAACAAGTTAATTAATTACGTTCCCAGCTCGCTGCTAGTCGGTTTATCTGGTAATTGTGTTTGGAATGAAAAATGTGTTCATTGTTTGGCAATTCTTAGTACTTATTGAATAAGGCTTGAGCAATGGGTTTGGCTTCGTGATAACCCCTGTATTGTTCTCTTATATTCTCTGGGGTTGTATGTATGGATCGAGGATGCCATCTTAGTTAGGATGCTCTGTTTCTTTACTTCTGTCACAACTCACAACTTTTTTTCAAAAGCTTTGTAATCTCTTTCTAGATGAATAAAATAACCCTTTTATCTGCTTGAGCTGACTTGAAGTTGAAGTAAAATTCCTTTGATGCTTCCAAATCTAAGTAATTTGGCAGCAAAAGAAAAAGTTGCTTGCGGAGTATGGGGTTAAGACCGACAAATCTATGCGTAGAAATAGGATAATCCCTTCTTCTTCATTATCTTCCGATGACATTAGGAACATCACCAGCTCCTGAACTCCAAAAGAATTGTCTTGCATAAGTAGTTATTGTTGGTAGGATAAGAGAGATTCACAGACAAACCCACTGTGGGGAAACCTCCTTACGAGGCTCCGATCTCTCACTCACTCTCCTCTCCTCTGCTCTGTCTTCTTCTCTCTTACTCCCACACATTGCACAATACAGAAAAATTATCTCTCAAGTTGCTTATCTAAGTCACTCAAATTTAATTAATATAATTTAATCTAGATGCTAGTTCACTTGTAGCCAATTGACTTTAAGTTGGAACTCTCTAAAAAAATCTTACATGATATCAAAGCTAGATCTTTGATGACTTCACCTCACGTACGTGGCCAAGTGTCTGACGCCAAGTCAATCGTCTCACTTCATCAAATCATACTTACACGTGCATTCAGGCTAAACGTAAGGGTCGCCAGAGTCAATAACCTCACCTCGTCAGTTTATACCTCCATGTATATTCAGACTGCACGTAAAGGTGAGTATTAGACTATATCTTGCATTGCTCATCTAATCTAACCAAACCTGATTAAATTAATATGATCTAGAAACTACTCAATCTATTGTCAATTGATTTTAGGTTGAAACTCTCCAACAAATTAATCTAACATTGAAAAGTATTGGGTGTGAAGTAGAGTTTTAAATTGTGATATCGCAAAATGCAACGGTATCAGTGATACATATGGGCCGATATGTAAGAAATAACGGCATAAGAGATCTGCCGATACGATATCTTTATTTAAAACCTGGTGTGAAGGGAAAGATGGAAACAACCATAATTCAAGATCAAATCAATCTCTCTCTCTCTCTCTCTCTCTCTCTCTCTCTCATTCATGTTCCACAATTTATTTGTCTAATTGATTTTATTATCATGTTCCACGATTTATTTGTCTAATTGATTTTATTATTTGAACATCACTTCACCGAAATCGATTGCGCCTTATTAATACCATTAAAAACTTGAACTATTGTGGTGGTTGCACAATCAAATTCGAGATGCGAGGAGTTTACCTTTTTGTCCTTTCTTTTTAATCAAATAGATCTATAATTATGAGGGACCGTTCCACTTTTTCAAATATGTACTTAAAAAATAAAAACTTATTTTAAAGCTTAAAAATAATGAGTTTATAAAAATAATTTTTCAATTTTTCTTGCAGAATTTGATAGATCTCATCGATCAAAATTCATATTATATATTTTTTTATTTCAGTAAATCTATTATTTTTAAACTTGAAAATTACGAATAACTACTTATTTTTAAGGGGCAAAATTGAAACACCTAAGGGTAGTTCTAGAATCTGAAATTCTATCAACTCTGGTCCAATAGGGGCTTCTCCAAAAAAAATTTCCTGCTTCTAGCATACTAGTACTTTTGAGTCTAGAATAGACTAAACTTTGAGTGTTCGGTACGTAATCAAATTTTAAAATATGAAATTTATCTTTTGTCCTTTTTTTAGCTATAAATAAATAAATTCAAATGGAGATCGATTCCATATTGAATTAGTTAATTGGAGTGTAGTGTGTAGAAAAAAGATTATATACACGATAAATTGGATTGTGGGATTTTAATACAAAATATGGAGGAGTTGTTATGTTGTCCTCAACCGGTAACCTCAATTATATTCTTTTGGACTTCTTTTTGGGTAAGTATTCTTTTGGACTTTTGCATGCACATAATGTTTTTTTGGACTCTCGTATGTAAAAAGTACACACGTTATCTTAGTCCTCTCTCTCTCTCTCTCTCTCTCTCTCATGGAGAACAAAAATGTCATCCTCTTCTTCTTCTCCTTCTCCTGCTTCCTCCTCCATCTTCTCACAGGTAATTGATAAGAAAGCATTTGGAATACTGTTTTGAGAAAACACACTCACAATTTTCGATTAGAGTATTATTCTGTTTAGCGGAAACAAGATTTTAGAATTTTCTCTCAACATGTTTATTCATTCGAAAGAACAACCGAAATAGATTACAGAAAACATGAATCTAATGAGCTTTTCGTATTTAATTCTAGAATAATGTTCATTTGAAAAAACACTTCGATTGCAAAACTGCAACAAAACATGACTTCTTCTTTTTTATGATTTTATTCCAGAAAATTTGACAAATGGTGCATCAATTTAGAAATAAGGGAGGAGAAGAATCCAACCAGGGGTTGAATGCAATATATAAAAAAAGCATCGAAAAAGTGAAATTCATTGTTGCTGACATGCTTTGAATATGTCAATGTATATATAGGAATTCCAGGCGTGCAAGCTGGTTCTTCTGATCACCACGGGCATCATGGTGTAAACGGATTTCAACCAGAAAAGCTTTTCGTATTTGGCGACTCGTATGTCGATAGACTCGATACTGGCAACAGCGACAAATCAACAGCTAGCTCTTGGGAGGTTCCCTACGGCATCACCTCTCCGGGCAAACCTGACGGACGTTACTCTGACGGTCGTGTCCTCACTGATTTTCTTGGTACACCCCTTCACCACCATCTCTCTCTCTCTCTCTCTCTCTCTCTCTCTCTCTCTCTCTCTCTGTATATACATATGTGTGGGCCCATGCCATAAAAAACAAACATAACCTCTTCCCAGGTCAAATCTGTACAAGACGGTGGTCACGATAAAAGCGAGTGAGTTAATATGGGGCGGAAACCCAAACCGCCGCCACCATTTGTGCACTCTGCCGTGTGCTTATTTAGATAATTTGACTCATTCATCTTGTAGAGCTTGAAAAGTAGTGTATTTACGCAAAAAAAAAATAGTCTTATTAGTTATTCATAAGTATATATCAAAAATTAAATTTTAATTTATAAAATGGATGGTCTAGATTCTGTCAATACTTTTTAAGTCAAAATGTGTATGGCCGTCTGTTTTATAAACTAAAATTCAATTTCTGATATACCTACAAATGTTCAATAAAAATGATTTTTTTGATACACTAGTTATTTGGACAAGTTGTACAAGATTGACGGTTCAGATTATCACAATGAATGCACGGTGAAGTCCACAATGGGCGCATCTGGACATAATTTTGTCTTCTTTTAGATTCTAATATTCCACCCAACTTAATTTCTTTTGTCTCTGGATTTCTACTAATTTTCTATTTCTATATGGCGCATATGAAGCCAAGTATTTAGGATTGAAGTCTCCATTACCGTACGTGCTGAGGAAAAATGCACCAAAACTGGCGAGCTATGGGATGAATTTTGCATTCGGAGGGACCGGTGTTTTCGATACATTGGTTCCGGCACCGAACATGACTACCCAGATTGATTTCTTACAAAACCTTGTCAAGGAATCCGTGTACACAAAAATGGACCTTGAATCCTCCTTGAGTCTGGTCAGCGTCGCCGGGAATGACTACTTCACTTACCTTGTCGAAGGCGGCTCTAACGAGGTAAATTTACGTATGCATGCAACACTAGATTAATTAAACATACTATGCATCACCGGATTTCTTTCATCGTTTACACGCTTTCACGTACCATTCTGGGTCAATTCACAGAAAAATATCTTGTGTGTTTACAGAAATCCGTATAACGAGATCTGCCATACTACATGAAGAGAGTACTGTACGTGATCGATATTTTTGTGATTATATAGGAACTCTATACATATAGGCATATGTGTAGTTTTAGCAGTTGATTGCAATTCTATTCACATGCATTTCACTACGTATATTATTCTATATATCTGTCCCCATAAGACCATATCTTTTTACCAAGAAAAATGAAAGGAAAATCTCGTACAATATAAAAGCGTGTTCACAACAGGAGACTTCGTCAAACAAATTAATTAGCCCAATAAAATATTTCGCCAGTCAAACTATTTCCGTATAGGGATAATAAATTTTACATTATGGATATGAAAGTGTTGATGAGGTCATTGATGTTGTGAACTACTCCGTTTCTCTTTCTTAGGGTTTGCCAACCTTCATCGCCCGTGTAGTCAAGCAAATTGCCGTAAACTTGAAAAGAATTCGCGACATGGGAGTTGGAAAAGTGGCCGTCGGGGCGCTGCAGCCAGTCGGATGCCTCCCCGGCCTCACCGCCCAGAATTCTTTCCAGCATTGCAATGGAACCTACAATGACTTCGTGAACCTCCACAATACTTTGCTTCGGCAAGCTGTGGCAGAACTCAACAATACTGAGAGCAATGACTCGGGGGCATTCATCGTCCTTGATCTTTATGGCTCGTTCACTAAGGTCCTCGATCATAAAGGTGGTTTTACTAATCTGTTCTCTTCTCATTCTTCCTTAGCTTTCTTCTCTAGTAAAGTATTACTTCTCGCTCACAATTTTATTTGTTTAATTTGGAGAATTCAACCTATTAAAGATCACAATCAAGGCACTTTAATTACAGATTCAACTTTTTTAAAAGATGTCCGTCGATTTAAGTGATCAAACTTGTCGCTTCAGTTCAAGAGAGAAATGTACAAAAGGAGATTTGATCCGTTCACATGGATCCAGAAGACGATCGTAGCGCGACCATCAACAAGAACAGTGACATGTCCAAAAATCTGAACTCGATTGTTTAGTCGCTAGTTAAAGATTTGTGACTAATTGATATCTGAACTTCTTTCCGGCCACTGCAGAATCCAATGCGAAGTTTCGGAACCTACTGAGGCCATGTTGTACGCCTACCCAAACTTTTTATTCTTGCGGGAGCGTGGATGCAAACGGAGAGAAGATGTATACCGTATGTGACAACCCTGAAGCTACATTCTTCTGGGACAAGTTTCATCCAACGCAATCCGGATGGCGCGCTGTGTTCTATGGTTTGAAATCCGAATTCGAAACAAGTTAGAGGGTGTTCCAGTTTTAACAAAAAGTAACTTTTTGAAAAAAAATGTAATTTCAAGCTCAAAAATTATGCGTTTACGTAAATAATTTTTCTATCAATATGAATTTTGTTTGATAGATCTCATTGAGATCTTTTAAACGGTGCAAAAAAAATTGAAAAATCATTTTTCATTTTCGTTATATTTGAATTTGAAATTACCTTCTTTTTGAAAAAGTTACTTTTTTGAGAAAGTGTAACGGGGCCTTAATTAGTTACGTTCCCTCGATCGCCGCTAGCTAGTAGGTTTATGATCTCCTACATTATTGAGTTTGGAAAAAAATGTTTTCATTGTTTAGCAATTCTTAGTACTTTTTGAAATAAGGCTTGGGCAATGGGGTTGGCTTCGTGATAACCCCTGTTTTGTTCTCTTATATTGTTTCGGGTTGTATATATATGGATCTAGGATACACTAGCTCTTTGCCTCTTTCTTAACTTCTGTCACAACTTTCTTTTAAAACCTTTTTGTGTTTTTTTTGAAAGGGAAAATGAATTTATTTAATCTTTGAAAAAAAAAAAGTACAAAGATTAAAGGAAAACATGTGATCGCTTTTGATAGTATAATTCAAGACCATCTCTCTCTCTCAGTGTTGCGCATGTAACTCTTAAGCTTAAGCAGTTAAGCTTATATATAGATGGGATTCATGCCTCAAATGTAACTCTTTAAATTTACAATGTAACCCTTTGTTTAAATCCTTTTTAACACTAAATCTTGAGTCAGTGCTGGAGGGTCATTAGATTATATACAAATTAAATTGGGCCGATATTTACAAGTTTTTTGGGCTAAAAATTAATAGATCACATTAATTGTATGATTTGGAGCAAGGCCCAACTAATTAAAATCCAAGTGAATCAAAATGTACCGAATAATCTTCATTAGTAATTAGCCCGTTTTAATTAAATTTGACGGGCCAGGAGGTTATTTATTTTTCCAAAGGCAGTGGAAAACCAAGTGTGGCCCAAGTAAAGTGGTTTTTCATCCCCCTTTGTTTAAAGGGGAAGGTAATGGCCCAGTGAGGTGTCCCTAGAATAACTACAAGTTTACAAGACGGAAAAGGGGTTCCAACGGTACCACAGCGCTCCTACAATCTAAAACTTTTCAGCAAAATTTAATGGGAGAAATTTATTCATGGTTTCGCGTAATTTCAATCGTTCTTCTCGTCAATTAATAGTTGAGATACGTTTTAAACTATTACCGGTAATAAAGGAAAATTTTCTTTTATATCTTTTTGATTTTGACCAAAAATTCATTTTGGTCTTTCATTTTTCAATTTCGGCATAAAAAATATATTTCGACTTTCCAATTCTTTTCAATGTCATCTTTTAGAGGGGATCCATATTCTTTGAATCCTGCTATAGGGACCAACGGCCACGTCAGGTTGTCTCCGGCCACCAGACAGCCGATCCGAACCGTCCAAAAATTCTATAAAAAAAAAACGAGGGGTTAACGCGAAATTAACATCATCCGATGTGTGTAGGGTACTTGATCCAAACACCCTATTTTTCTTGTATATATCCCTAAAGGATGACATTGAAAAAAATTGAAAAATCGAAATATTTTTATTTCGAAATTGAAAAGTGGAGGACCAAAAAATTTACTTTTGCACATTTGGTGGCATGCATTTTCTCTCCCAATTAAATATGCTTTTAAAATTCTTATATTAACTTTACAAACCATTTACAAGTTAGATACGGCTTTCTTGGCCAAAAAGTAGAGCATCCTCTCTCTCTCTCTCATTGTAGCAATAACTTCTGGCCCAATATATATGTCTTTTATTTGGTGTACTTAAAAGTTAACCAAATTGAAGGTTTCCCCATACAGTTTTGATATAGAATATAGTGGTACTATTAACCAAATTCAAGATTTTTAAATGTCATCAATTCCAATTGTTTTGTCCATAGCTTGTATGATGAGGCAAAGTCTCATGAAACTTTAAACTTTTTGAGAGTTTTTTCTCGATATCCGAAGATAACAGTTATATTTTCTAATGGCTATGATAGTTTTGAGAGTTTTTCGTTAATTTAAATTGGACTTGATGTTGTTTGCTTCCAAATTTTAATAAAAGATGTAACAAGGTCTATTTTTATGATTTTAATAAGAAGGATGAAAAATATATAAAAAAAATAACACGATAAAAAAACCTTATTTCTGTAAAATTTGTTGTTGGACTTATGCTGGATGGGGGTTTGACTAATAAACCTTACAATTATTTATTTTGAATTTAAATCTCTATTTATCGCCACTCTCACAACCAATAGGAATCTAGAAAATCACCCAACTGTCCAGCAACAACCGATAGTTGGAGGGGTATGCCAAAGGAAGGGCTAGTGATTGGAGTGAAGTCGTAACTATTATTTATTATCATCTCTTTTCTATACTACTTACCCGTCCTAGTCCTGATTAATTTTATTGGAACTAAAGTTATATGGGGTAAATTCTAATTCAGTTTAATTTTGAAGTTCATAAAATGAAATGCATTTGTATTAGTATTGGGTCAGACGTCGCAACTAGAATGCGAGAGAGAGAGCAAGGAAGAGAGAAATGAGAGGGAGAAAAGGTAGGATTGAAGCTCTGTTTTTTGGCCAATGAAACTTTACATAACATGTAAATGGCTTATAAGGTCAATATAGAAATTTTAAAAGCGTATTTGAAAGTGAAAATGATCAAACTGTGCAAAAAAACTACTTTTTTGTTTATTCTAGCGGAAGAACTAGCGGTTTCACTTTAGTCCATAGTACAAGGAGTATAAGTGATTAAAAATATAATTGATGGGTGTCTTTGAATATTGTTCAAAGTACAGGGTGTGTAAGTGAAACTTCCCCTAAAATAAATCCAATATGAAATTTTTTACCTGCGGAATTAAAAGTCCAGCCGGCTAGACCAAAAATAGTACGTCCACGCGCATCCAGTCAACATGTGTAAGATGAGATTTTTTACATTATTCAATGTGCACACGAGCGCATCACGTCAACATATACGATGAGTTTTTGTATGCATTATTCCATTGTGCACATACCGCGTCAAAATGTACACACGCATCATGCGTGTTCAACATATAGTTGTATTACTATCACTGCAGGAGTGTAGATAAATAGATTATCGATGACAAAATTGAAAATGACATTTTAATAGGATAAATATGGTTCAATTCTTATTCGGTGAATGCCTCTTAGGGATACATGACATAAATTTTGTTGTCCCATATCCCTAGCTACACTCGGGCATATTATTTTGTACTTTTGCACATATGTAATTTTTGGACTCTTATATATACGAACCACTCATCCATATGAAGCAGTACTCACATTCTCTCTCTCTCTCTCTCTCTCTCTCTCTCTGATGCGGAAGCAACATGTCCTCTCCTTCTTTTCCTCCTGCTTCTTCTTTCTCCATCTTCTCTCAGGTAGTATCTGGAATACTGTTTGCGAAAAACAGAATTCGTCACAATTTTCTCATCTTGTATTTCTTCAGATGGAGAAAAGTTTGGAGACTTTTCTCAAACCATGGTTATCTATTCAAAAGAACCTCCGAAATAGATTTCGAAAACCATCAATCAAACACCCTTTTGTATTACTAGTGAAAGAGTACACTAGACAAACAATAATACTATGTTGACCACATTTATTTAGTATTTTTCAACAGCTTAAGAAACACACAAGAATCGATCATCCTTTTGAGTAGCCTAAACCTTGGTCCTTTCGTCATCTTCAGCTTCTACAATCATGATTCTACTTAGAATTATAACTTCCTCATCATCATATATAACCGATGCCTTATAAGATCTTATCTAAAGAAGAGGATAAAGCAACAGCTGCTACCCCTCTTGTCATGTTTCTTCCCACCGCTGGAATGAACATAACGTATTTTGCTTCTTTCTACAACCCCTTCTTCACATTTCGTGACCATATTTTAAATATCATACATGTGAGTTTAGTTGTTTTTAGTTAGAGGAATAGGCCCCACTTGTCATGTTTCTTCCCACTGCCAAAATGATGAATCCTAACATGATCATCAAATGTTGTCATTGTAGCATTACTCGAGACAATGAAATACGCTAGAACGTGGCCACGATTACCCCCTTTGCCCTTAATTTTTAGTAAATAAACATATTCATGTTGCTAACCAGCTTTGTACATCTAAATGTATAGAAATTCAAGGCACACGAGGTTCTTATGATCACCTGCACAAGCATCCGGGTATATGCGGTTTTCACCCAAAAAAGCTTTTTGCCTTTTTGTATTCGGGGACTCGTATGTTGATACTGGCAATAGCGTCAAATCAGCTATATGTTGGAAGGTTCCCTATGGCATCACCTTTCCCGGCAAACCCGATGGCCGGTTCTCTGACGGTCCTATCCTCACCGATCTTCTTGGTAAAACCCCTCTCTCTCTCTCTCTCTCTCTCTCTCTCTCTCTCTCTC